>PVKM010022233.1:0-22003 GCA_004027735.1 Carollia perspicillata
TTTTCCTCCCCACCCCAGCCTTTGTCCATCTGTGTGCCTCCAAGTGTCCACTGGTTCTTCTACTTGCTGTCCTTTCACCACAGCAAGGATCAAACTCCTTTATGAGATTCACCATTCCAATTTTCCAGCTGCAAAGCAGTACAGCAGGTGGTAATGAAAGCTCTGAAGTATGAGGCTCCACTTCCCTTTCTCCCAGAACCACCGTCAGCCAAATGCAGGCGATAATAATCACAGCCTCCTCAGCACGTGGGAACCCACATTGGCTTTCACATTCAAAAGGTGCACTCGGAAAACCAGTTGACGCACTACCCCTCATTTCTGTCATCCTTCACAACCACCCCAATGCTGCTTTCTCTGCTTATCCATCCTGTAGAAACGTCTGTGCTTTTTCCTCCCTCCGCCGACCCCAAGTCAAGTATCTCAGTAACAACTCAACCCTTTCTGTTGGTCTCTTTGGGGCAAACTCCTTCAATTGTTTGAAAGTAGATATCCTCCATCTACTTTCACTTACTCACTCATGCCTTGCCCCTGAAGACAGTGCTTCCTTTATAGCCACGAAGAGGAAGCTGCTTAATTCTGCCATGCCTCTAGATTCCACAGGGCTGAGACAACAGTATCGATGTGGTTTTGGAACCTGCTGCCGCTTCTGGATCTCCTGTTCAGCCTTACACATCTTTGGGGCCATGTTACCTCAGGCAGGCATGTTATATGTCTCCATGATGCTGTTGTCTGCTCACTTTTTGAGGTTAACTGTCAAAAATTCATCAAGCCTTAATATGTAGAGAGCACTCAGTGTATATATAAGCCACCAATTTTAGGCAAATTCCGTTGTCATAATTTTTAATAAAAATAGTACCTCTTAAAGTCAATAATTTTTATGAGTTAGATGACACTATTTGCAGTCTTTTACCTAGGTATCTACAAATATATTTGCTTCACTGAATGGAGAGTTCCATAGCTAGTTGGTTTCTCTTCTTGTTCTTTTGCTCTACTATTTCTTCTTAGTTTTGTTTGTAGGCTAATCTTATTCTGCTGCATTATACATCACATTACATTATACATCACATTACATGTACATCACATTATACATGTACAATGTATAATGTACATGCATAATGCTGCATTATACATTGTATTCTCTAGGGCTCTGTAATGTATCTCTTTTCTTTCGAATAAAATCTCCAGTAATTGCATTTGTGCCCAACTATCATGTACTCCATGCCACTGGACAACAAATCTTTCTCACCCCCACACCTCCTCTCTGAGTTCCACATACATATGGTTCAACTGCCTTTCGGACTTGCCAACAGAAGGCACCCACTATACTCACCACAGCTCCTCCCACTGAACACTCGCAAAATGGAAGTCACCGTTTTCCTTTCCTCTGGCCCCCAGTGGCCAGTATTCCCTTCCTAGGTAGGAGTGTCTTCATACAACCAACTGTCCAAGTTAGACATTTGGGGATTCATCCTAAATTGCTTCCTTTCCCTTAATTTCTTGCATTCCTCCAATCACACAATCACACAATCTTGCTGACTCAACCTTCTACATCCCTGAGTCACCTTCCACCTCCCCAAATCATCAGTCTGTGTCTTGGCTCAGGCTCTTACTTCTCATGCCACAGCCTTGGGATTATGGGATGCATGGATATGTGTGTGGTGCATAATAAAATGGATAGTAACACCAACAGAGAGGAAGCTCAAGAATAATTTGAAGATCAGAAGTACTTTGGGTAGATAACAGTGAGGAAGAGAGAAAAAATCTTCCTGCCCTAGCAGGAAGCTCCACACAGTGTGTGTAAGCTCCACAGAGTAGGAACATTTTATCTTTCTTGTTTACCACTGAATCTAAGGTGCCTGGCTCAGAGATGGTGCTCAATAAATACTTACTGAACAAATGACCTTATCAAAATATCATAGGCAATATAAAAAAGACATTCAAGAAAAATACCAATAATCAATAAGAAAAACACAACAAAGGATAAGAAACTGAAAAAAAAAAAGAATAAAAAGGGTTTGTAGCACAGACTGAAATGACCTCTGAAAGGTAACATGAAGAAATTTGCCAGGAGAAGTCACTGAAGAAACAGGTTTTGAATGCCTATTGTGTAAGCACTGTGTGAGGTGCTGGGGACACAGTGGAGATCAAGGTTATTGACTGCAGACCTCAGTGGGGGATGAAGTCTGTGTATAAAGAGATGTACGAGCATACAGAAGCCATTCAAAGTGGACAAAAAGGGGCTAAGGAGACTTTTTTTGGGGATAATGTAACAGTTCTTATCTTGACAGGCCTATATATCTGTCAAAACATTAAACTATACCCCTAAAATGGATGCATTTATTTTATGTCAATTATTACTTAATAGGTTGACTTTTAAAGAAAATTAAAAATAAACAGTATAGGAGTTATATTTGCCCATTTAACAAAAACAAAAGAGGAGGAAAAAAAACCCACAAAAAAAAGACTGCAATCCTAGGAAATGATTATGCATATAGCTGGAGGAAGTAAAAATTAACACTGCTTTACAGAAACCAGAATAGAGTGCAAGCTAGAAAATCAAATCTAAAACACAAAAAAATTAAATGAATTCATGAGAAATGTAGTAAAAAAATTAACTAATCTTCAGAACAAGCAAAGATATATAGCCTATAAATAATAAATATGAACGAACTGAACTGAGTAGGTAATTAAAGTTATAATGGAAGAAAATGTCCCAGAAGTGATTATAAAAAAATTGAGAAGGCTCACTGAGATTTAACAACCACAGGATAATCCCAATATGTTTACTTATAAAACCCGGAACTCCAGGGTCAGAGAAAAAGTACTTTAAAAAGGACAAAGAAAGAACTTTAACCAGATAATATTGAATGAAATATGGGTAAGTATATCCTCGGATTTCTGTTTTCAAAATTGAATCATTTGTAGTGTTGTTTTGAGAATCCAAAGGGATAATAAAATAATATCTATGATTTATAGCACAGGTAGCAAGTACAGAGGGTATTGTGCTAAGTACTGGATATACCTTATTTCATTTAATCCTCACAAACTATCAGCGAGCGATATTTAAAATATTTAGGCCAAGATCACATGTTCAGTAAGTTGTAGAGTGAGGTTCTGAACCCAGCCGACCACAGAGTCTGTGATTTTCAACTCTAGGCTATGCTTCCTCCAGAGGTCGATAAACTCTATTCAATCTTTGATAAGTAGCTGGTATAAGCCAACTTTTTATACATTTAAAAAAACATTAAAAAACTGTCTCTTGTATCACAAAGCTTAAAAAATTATCTTGTCTCTCAAAACTGTTTCGAGTGTTTCTACAAATAGTTAAAGAGCCAATCATGTCTTAAATGGCTGAGATCTTCATGAGGGAAAGAGCTATTGACCTAAGCAGTAACAGCAAGAGAGACAATTGAGCTTGTTTTAAAAAAGAGGACAGTTGACCAGTGGGAAGGGTTGTGTAGTGAGGAGGTGAAGTTACTTTCAGAAAACCCACTCTGGAGACTGAAACTTCTGCTTTGGGGCAGATGTTTAAAACTCCCTACTGGTTTTCCAGTACTTTCAGGATCAGGGTCAGATCTATTCGCACGAACAGTGTACTCCTATTCATCAGTCCCACTCCATCAGGTACCGCTCCCACACAAATCACCCACTCCGGCCACATGGGAAGACTTCATTTGCTCTCTCTCCATCAGGCCCCCCTCTCCATTTACAGAGTATTCTTCTCCAGCTTGATTTTTTTGGCTAATTCTTACCCATCCTTAAAGACCCAACCCAGTTAGAAGCAAATATGGCAAAAGACTGACATCCTTAGCCTGCAAATAACACATATAAATCTAGCAGAAAGACACTAGGACCAGAAACAACAAATGGGTAAGAGACATGAAACAGCACCTCGTAAGCGAGCATAAAGAGTGACTACGTTAAATTAAAAGAGAATGAAATAGACGGAGCTGGATCAGCAATGCTGAACTGGTGTGCTGCAAGAACTTTTAAAACACGCAACACCTGACTATTTAGTCAGGGGCAATGATCTCTTTCCCCTTACACTGTCAAATAAAAAAATGACAACCACCACACAACAATGGCTGTCAGACTGGTAAAAGATATATTTTTTTGGTGTGCCACAGAATTTTAGTAATTGGTTTTTGTGTGACATGAGATGAAAAATGTTGAAAATCACTAATCTTGATATACAAAATGTTCAGTCTTAGTCATAATCAAAGAAATGTACTTGCGAACAAGGTAAAATTTTCTGTCCATGAAATTAGCATTCTTTTTAAAAAGCAAAGGGCATGGACATCCTGTTGGTGGGCGTATGAACTGGTACTTATTTTGGGAAAATAGCATAATAATGGGTAACAACAACCATAAATTTTTAGCTATCAATTCTACTTTCGGTGATCCCACAGAAATAATCCCAAATATGTACAGAGATATATATAGAAGATGGTTGTTTCAGAATTATTCATAAGCACTAAAAATAGAAACAACCTAAATGTTCAACAATGGAGAGGTAGCTACATAAACTACAACATTGTGTAGTTTTTAAAATAGATGTTTAAAACAATTAAAGTCACAGGTTCAAAAGCAAGGTATAGAGGTGTAAGGGGAAATAGCAGTCTCCCTCTCTTCCCGTCCCTCACACAACCCATTCCTGTTCTTTAGTTCTTCTTTCTAGAATCATGATCAGAGAGCAGTTTCTTATGAAGACATTGAATTCAGATTCATATTACAGGAGGTCTTTGTGTACATCTGTACATGTTCTTTGTATATATCTTAACTTCACAAGTGGTGGCGTTCTAAACATACTGTGCATTTAATTTTTCAATTAAAATGTATCTTAGTGATCATTTCATATGAATACACATGAAACTGACTCATAAATGGGCGCATGGTATTCCACTGTATGGATGAATTATAAGTTATTTAGCCAGCCCTTTATTAATGTTTAGGTTGTTTCCAATCTTGCTGTTGCAAACAATGTGGTAATCAATGTATTTATTTACTCTAGTATTGTGTCTGTGGGATTAATTCCCAGAAATGAAGTTGACAGGAAAGGATATGTATATTTGTATGTTTAATAACATATTGCCAAAATTCTCTGTGGAGGTGCCAACCTATGCTTCTACCACCAATCTGTAAGCGTGCCTGTTTCCCAACACCTTTGCCAACACGATGTGCCATCAGACTGTCTGATCTTCGCTACTCATCACCATTTCACAAATTTAAAGCCACATATATTTCTGTTTGTATCCTTTACCTTTTCATACATAATTCAGTAATTTGTCCTTTTCACTTCTTTGCAAGACCTAATAAGAAGGTGTTTAAGAAGCAAACCCTTTGTGAAGAGCTGCAATATTCTCTCTAGTTTGTCATTTGACATTGTTTATGGTGTCTGTGTATTTTTGTCATGTAGAAATGTTCAGTTTTTATGCAGTCACATGTAACAATTTTTATGTTATGGCTTCTGGGTTATACATCATATGTACAAAAGGTTTCTGTACTATGAGATCACAAAAACATTCACCTATGTATTCTTGAAAACTTTTATGGTTTATCTCTTTATGTTTAATTCTTTGATCTTTCTGGAATTTATTTTAGTGAAAGGTACTGAATCTGAATCAAATTTTATCCTCTAATGTTATGATTTTTTAAATTTAAGGATATAACTTTATATTTAGTATGATCTCAATCATAGAAAATATAGGTACAGAAAACTACAATAAAATATAATGCCACGTCAATAATTCTTCTGACTACTGAAGTTTATGCTTTCTAATTATTACAATAATCACTATTGCTTAATAATTTTTAAGTTCCTGGTGATATAATAAAATCAGTGACATACTACAATAAAGAAAATGAGCAATAGAGAAGGTTCAATATATGTAAGAAGAGATAGGGAAGAAATATATACTGAGATAAATATATATAGCCCAGTGAGGTATACGATAGGGAATTAAATGAAAGCAGTGTCATGGGAAAGAAGAAAAGGCTCAAGAACTTTTTAGTAGATAAAAACAATACGTTCTAGCGGGGGTTGGGTGGTTAAGTTGGTGGAAGCATCCCGTACACCAAAAGTTCAGATTCCTCTGACCAAAAGGTCAGAGCACATACCTAGGTTGCAGGTTTGATCCCCAGTTGGTATCAAACGGGAAGCAACCAATTGATGTTTCTTTCTCACTTCGATGTCTCTCTCCCCCTTTCTCTCTAAAATCAATAAACATATCCTCAGGTGAAGATAAAAACCAACAACAATAGGCTCTAAAAGTTTACTTTTAGACAGGTTATTCGGAAGGAACAATAAGACAACAAAAGTGGGTATGTCCAGTGGGCTACCAGAAATATTTTGAATCTCTCAGGTGGGAAGGTGCGGGCTGGCAATAAACTTAAAAATCATTAACAAGAAAGAGTGAAGCAAAATTGTGGGGACAGATGAGTTTGTTTCAAGGCAAGCCATAAAATGAAAAGAGAAGCTAGCCTAGGGCAGAGCCATAGAGAAACAATACCAATATTTAAGATCAGAGGCAGGAAAGATGAGACAAGTCGGCAAACTTTACAGGCAGAGTAGTAGATAAGATTGTGCAAGTCCTAGGAAGGATAATACAGAGGCTGAAAAGAGCCCCAATGAATTCAGCAGTCAGGATGTCATAAGTAACTTTAGCAAGGACAACATCAGCGCATACTTACTGACTACAGTGTAGTAAATGTATGAAGAAAAAAACCTAATTTTTGAAAATAAGCTCAAATAGTAATTGGGCCTAAGAAAAAAGTTCACTACATAGTAAGAAAATATTTAAAAAATAATGAAAAGGATAATACATAAAATATTTGGAATGCAGTCGAAGTCACACTTAGATGGAAACTAGTGGCCTACCTAGCCTTGTTAGTGATGAGATAAAAGCAGAGTTCAATTAGGGACATTTCTTAGCATTTTAGAATGGCAAAACAACATCTCAAGGGATTATAGGAACCAAGGTATTTAAAATATGTAAAAAAATTAAAAGAAAGTGGAATTAGCTAAGACAATTGAGTTTGTTTTTTATGTTATAGCTTTCGTGGTACAATATTATGAGGAAAACAAAGAGTGAGAGGATTGGATGTTTGGGAAAGAGGGCTTTAAAACAAATATTTCAATGACTGTGGTTATATTTTGTTTGCTTTTTTCTTTTGTTGATTATGTTCCAGTTAGAGGTGAGATGGTGTGGGGGAGGGGTGGGGAGAAAATACAGACAACTGTAATTGAACAACAATAAACTAATTTAAATTAAAAACAAAACAAAACAATAACTATTTCAGAAACTGAGAGAATGAGCAGACTCCAGAACTTGCCTAGTGATGAGAAGAGTCAGTTGAGGATGGTAATATCCATGATGGTATACCAGTTTGCCAAACTGGGTGGCTTTGCTCCAGCTGTGTTTGGTTAGGTGGAGTTACGGAAAGGAGATGTCTGAGTAAATCAACAGTTGCAGTTTTTTTTTTAAGATTTTATTTATTTATCTTTAGAGGGGAAGGGAAAGAGAGAAGGAGAGAAATATCAATGTATGATTGCCTCTTGTGTGTCCCCTGCTGGGAACTGGCCTGCAATCCAGGCATGTGCCCTGACTGGGAATTGAACCGCGGTTGTTTGGTTTGAAGGCCCGCGCTCAATCCACTGAGCTACACCAGCCAGGGCACAGTTGCAGTTTTGACAGATGAGTGTAACATTAGGGCAAAGAGAGAGAGAAAAAGCTTTCAGGGCTTAAAGGTGGCAGCACTAGGAATTTCTTCCCCTGTGGTAAGGAACTTCTGAAAGTCTCAATTCACAGAACTCAGGTTATTCCCCTACAGAGGCCCCTTTGTGGGAGTCAAGTCCTAATCTAAATGCCCAATAATAAACAGTCAAAGAAATGATGGTAAATTAATGGGCTAATCTATTAAAATACTTAGAAAAATTATGTACAGACAAGAAAAAGTATATTCAAAACATTAGGACCTAAAAACAATTTTATATAACTACAAATTTTTGGTAAAGTTCTATAGGGATTAAAAAAAATGTAATAGTCTTGTAAGAAAACCCCAAAACAACACAACTGAAGAAGTAACAGAAAGAAAGGCACAAGTATTCCGTAGCAGATGCTCCCCTTATGCCCTACAGGAACAGTTCAGGAGCATTTCTGTCCAGGATTCCTTTTTGGTGCTTAAAAACATTTAAGGTCTTTAACCCATAATTCATCAAAATTAAGGCTCTAATTATGACTTGGATCTATCCTCATAACCACTGACATTTTGTTGCAATAAGACTTTTCAGAGTGTACACCAATTTATCAAAGTAAAGGCCACGTACAAAACACTGTCCAGCTCTTGTGCCGCAGGGCAGGGCACAGGGATCACGCTGTGGTGGGATCTGGGCTTCTCCTCCGTGTGGTTTTAGGCTCTGGTATTTAGTGCAGTGTGCTGCAAGCGGGAGCCTAGGGGTTGGTGGCTATGGCTAAAATTCACAGTCCTCTCGTCACATATGCCCAGACTAAAAGATGAACACGCCCTTCATTTGTGAGGGGAAAAACAAAGATCATACTCGAGTAATTAACTCTCCTCACATCTACTCAGCCTCTTCTTATGGACTGGTTATATTTCTATTAAAACTATCACCATGACATAATAAAGGCTATGTGTGTAGAGATGGAATTTCTGACTCGTCCTCCCCGTCCCACTTACAAGAAATAAGCTTGTCCTAGTAGACAAAAAGCAAGTCAAAGCTTTCATCATGTAACAAGGGTTAAAATTTAGGCAAAAGAATATAATTGTTAAAATTTTAGTTTAAAATTATAGTATTAACTAGTCAATGTAAAACGTGACCTTTAAACAATTTAAAATTTATGGGGAGTAACTATCTGTGGTGGAATATTCAATTAACTGTGGATTTTCCAATTTATGGGAGAAAATAAAGCATGGAAATTCCTCTTGGCTATTAAACTCAAGTTTCTTCATTAAAATTTCATATTAGTGCTGCTGAAAAAGAGCCAAAAAATGCCTTTTGTTTTATTCTTTCCTCCTGCCATTAGTAACCAGCAAGAATAAATGAGCAACAAAGGAAAGGGGATAGGAGACATAAGTAAGTCACCTAGCTTGTGATCAACATTATTTTTAAGGATAATTCACGTAAAAATTATGCAGATCAATTCTCCTTCTGCTTCCCTCAAATGTGTGAATAACAGTATTTGCTGGGTTATTCAGAAGGAAAAAAATCTACATAAAAATATTTCAGGTATATAGTAATTCCACCCATCCGCAAAACAACTATAAACCAGGAAGTAAATAAAAAAGGCTGCAGTAGCAACCACGGTTGCCCTGCCCTGGTGAATACCTAATGCTCTGCCCCTTACTACCTAACAGGCAAGCCAAGACCAAAAAACAGGCCCAAATGAAAGAACAGATCAAAGCTCCACAAAAAATACAACTAACCGATGAAGAGATAGTCAACCTATCAGATGCACAGTTCAAAACATTGGTGGTAATCAGGATGCTCACAGAATTGGCTGAGTACGGCTGTAAAATAGAGGAAAAGGTGAAGGCTATGAAAAGTGAAATAAAGGAAAATGTACAGGGAACCAACGATGACTGGAAGTTAACTGGGACTCAAATCAACAATTTAGAGCAGAAGAAAGAAATAAACATTCAACCAGAACAAAATGAAGAAACAAGAATTCAAAAAAATGAGGAGAGGCTTAGGTACCTCTGAGACAACTTTAAACATTCCAACATCTGAATCATAGGGGTGCCAGAAGGAGAAGAGGAAGAGCAAGAAATTAAAAACTTATTTGAAAAAATAATGAAGAACTTCCCCAATCTGGCAAAGGAAATAGACTTCCAGGAAGTCCAGGAAACTCAGAGAGTCCCAAAGTAGCTGGACCCAAGGAAGCACACACCAAGGCACATCATAGCCACATTACCCAAGATGAAAGATAAGGAGAGAATGTTAGAAGCAGCAAGAGAAAAGGAAACAGTTACCTACAAAGGAGTGCCCATAAGACTATTAGCTGATTTCTCAAAAGAAACCTTGCAGGCAAAAAGAGGCTGGGAAGAAGTTCCAAGTCGTGAAAGACAAGGACCCACATCTAAGAGTACTCAGCAAAGCTATTATTTAGAATGGAAGGGCAGACAAAGTGCTTCCCAGATAAAGTCAAGTTAAAGGAGTTCATCATTACCAAGCCCTTATTATATGAAATGTTAAAGGCACTTATCTAGGAAAAAGAAGTGTATAAAAAATACTAACAGTAAAACGCAGCACTTCCCCTGAGTATCCTGGCATTGAAAGGACAGCAAAGGACAGGCTGGGGCTCATTTGCTCACTCCCTGAACACTGACTGGGTTGCATCCAGGGAAAGAGAGCCCATTAGCTACTAACTTAACTTTGCTAACTTGGAGTTAAAGGATTCTGAACCCAACATGTAAATTTATGCAAATGAACACATTAATCACATCCTTGGATTTACTGACAAAATCTGGTAGGCCTTTACCCCTTAGGAGAGCTTTAATTTTGCCTTTCATGGAGAAGAGGCATCTCTAAAGTCTTGTCAAGTCTAAAATTTTATGAATTTAAAAATGCAATTAACCTCTGTATCTTCTGGGATGTCATAAGCAGCATGGGGCTTGCAGTACCAGGCACTATAATAAATGGATGGTTGTTTTGATTTTGCTGCTGTACTGCCTTAAAAAGTTTGTTTGCTTGGCCATTTATAATACAAATAACTTGTTATTGCATCTTTCTTCCAAATAGGTCAAAATATTTCCATGCATTACGTATCTTATTTCCATAACATCTCTGTGAATCATTTAAATGTTAGGTTGTTTAGATTTAATTTTATTTTAGTACTTTATTTTAGTAATTTTATTTTAGTACTTGAGGACTTTAAAGCTGAAGAAAATTGAGCAAATATTTGCATTACTGTTTATCATATTAACTTTGCCATATTAATACTGACTAATTAATATTAGAACAACAATTTGCATTTATCTGTCAAAAGCAACAAAAAAATGTGTACATGGTAGGGTCAAATAAAAAATGCAGCCTTTAAATAAAGAGTGATAAAATAAACCTAACATTCATTCTGACACAGGACTGGCGACAGGAATCTTCACCTGTGAATCTTCACACTACACCTCTCCCATTCAGGCACACTGTAGCTGAAGGAACCGGGCCAGGGGCTGTCCCTGTAACCTTCATGTCTGTGGTCACTACAAAGAGCTCCGGTGCCAAAACTGTGCCTGCCTGACTGAACAGTCTAGCTCTGGGAAATTCTCTTGGGCAGAGAGGATTCTCAAAGGTGGTGGCACTTTTGAGAGCATACCTTGGTTAGAAGACATGGAAAGACAAGCAAGTGAGTACCATTTCATTGACAAGAAATCAGTATACTTAACAGAAGTGAAATGCACTGAATTGCTAATTAAATTCTTCACTATACCTCACTACCATTTTTCTTTTGAAATTTGATATTCTTCTAACCACTTAGATCCATGGTCCCAGCAACTGCTGCTCTTTGGGCAATGACAATAACTGCATAGCTACCAAGTAGTTACATGGTAAGATATAATGGTCTTTACTCATAACCACATGTTTTAGCACAATAAACTTCAGGGATCAGAAATGTGCAACAGTTTCATTTTGAGTTGCATGAAACTTTTATTACTTGGCCTGAATCCATGGTGGATTTTTGTATATACATAAATGCTCAGAGCAAAAGGTATTTGGCCTCAGTATTACTTGTAGTTCCACCGTCCAAAAAACCCTTCCCAGAATCAGTAACTGGCACATTCCCAGTAGGTATTTAACAGTCATTTTGATGTAGGGCAGACTAAGTTAAAATAATTCCATTTTCTTTAACAATCTACTGAAATTTTAAAATTGTCCCCCTTGCATTAAAAGGCTCACAAGTGTGATAAACTGTATTTACCAAAATGAATTAACACAAAAAAGAAGCTCCATCCTCTTAGCCCATGTTATATACACTGAGGTTTAGTCAGGAAGCTCTCCTCGCTGCATTCTTTTGCAAACCCATGTTTCCTAGAAATAGGGAGGTCTCATGTATATGATCAACATGGCCTGTAGAAAATGGATGATTGGGAAGATGTGGGGAGGACCTTCCAAATGCTTAGCTGTGCTTTCAATAGCTTAAAACAGGTGAAAATGTAATTTGACACAAGTAGCATTTACTAGCATGTGTAATGTGAAAATACGAGCATTCCCCTGGGAAGAATTACAAAGAATACTGGTAGTGAAGAAACCCTGAAATGTGAGAAGACAAAGTTAGGCACCTAGATTCCCTCTGAACCTCTGTCCATTCCAAATAACACCCTTTACATTTTAGGAAATGCTGGTCTTCTACTCAGGCAGCTCCTTCATTGTTCAGAAGGGGCAGGATGAATGTGTAGGTCCCAGGTCTGGTGGCAACAGTTCGTACAGGTAAGTCCCGCTCATCATTAAAGGCTAATTCCAGAGCATCATAACCAAACTCAAACCCACCTCTCACAACAACAGCTAACTGATGCACACCCTTACCACCCATGAAGCACAGCTTAACTTCTTCCTTACTTCGAACCATTTAACCCTCTAGCAATAGCCTAAGACATGTGTTAATTGTTATTGGATACATGAGCTCCCATTAGTTATAGCATAGATCTTCAATGAATTCTCCATACCCTTTTGCTAATGATCCCCTACCATACAGATCCCATAGCCAAGTACAAAGTCAGATCATGGTAATAAAGGGGAATCAGAATACACTACCCCCAAATATGCCACTTTGGCATTTGGTATTTTGAAGTGAGGGCAATTGAGAAATAGTAGGTGTACTAGGGGCTCTCTGCCTTCCTACTTTTTGCCTAAAAACCAGGTGTAGGGAGAGATCCAAAATGGCAGTGGAGCAGGTGGATGCTACAGTAACCTCCTCCCAGAACCAAAGTGAAATTACAACTAAATTATTAAAAAATCATCCCGAAAAACCAACTGAACACCAGATGGAGAGAAGCCTTATAACCAAGGACTTAACGGAAGAAACCACATCACCACAATGAGACTGGTAGGAAGTGCGGAGGTGCAAGAGGGTTGGCTGGACTCCTACAGGCAGCAGCTGAAGTTCTGGAGAGATATTTCAGTGGCTGAGACCTGAAAAGTGTGGGGTCTAAACCCTAAGCCAGGCTCCCAGCCTAGAGCACCAAAACCAGGGAAGGAACCCAAAAAACATCTGACTGTGAAAAGCAGTGTGTTTTCTGTCTGCTAGAGAGAGATGACTAGAGATGCAGAGAATCTCTTAGAGGGCCAACACACTAAATTTTGTTTGCAGCCACTTACCCTGGGCTCCTGCAGAGGGAGAGCAGAGCAGATTAGAGCCACATAAAGAGAGTCTGGGGTTGGTAGCTCTGGGGAGAGTGCTGAAGGGTTAGCTGCCGGGATCCCTGTGCTCAGTCCTTCCCCATCCTGCAGAAACCACCATTCTGGGGCAGAGTACTCCCTTCCAAGCTGCATCAGCCGGAGGGAATGCAATAGCCCCACCCTGTGGAGCTTAAACCCAAATGCTGAGGGTTATAGCTGGAAGCACTTTCAGTGATTAAATCTAACAGAAAGGCTGCAAATGGCAAATCTCCAGAAGCTTTGACTTTAGCTCACCCTCACCCTAGCCAGGTGCTGGTAAAAGCCAGCTTTGATATAGGGCTTGATTTTTCCTGCACACACCCAGGCCCAGCAGAAGGAGCTACAAGCTGTGGATCCTTGGTAGCTTCAAGCAGGTTGCCAAAAGCCAGTCACAGGTAGTCTGACATAGGTTTGAACCAGAGTCATTGAAGATCTACCTAATACATAGAAACCAATATAAAGAGGCAGCCAAAAGAGGGAAGACTGAGAAACAGGCCCCAAATGAAAGAACAAGAGAATTCTCCAGAAGAAGAGCTAAATAAAATGAAGGCAAACAATTTAACAGGTATAGAGTTTAAGGATGCTCTTCTTAAACTCTATACTCCTTAAACTCCTTATAAGGATGCCATTATAAGGATGCTCTACAGCATGAAAAAAGACATGGAAACCATAGAGAAGTACCAGTCAGAAATAAAGAACTCAGCTCTGGCTGGTGTGGCACAGTGGACCGAGTGCTGACCTGTGAAGCAAAGGGTCGCCAGTTTGATTCCCAGTCAGGGTACATGCCTGCGTTGCAGGCCAGGTCCCCAGTAGGGGGTGCACGAGAGGCAACCACACACTGATGTTTCTCTCCCTCTCTCCCTTCCTTTCCCTCTCTCTGAAAATAAATAAAAATCTTAATAAAGAAGAAATAAAGAATGCAATATTTGAAGTAAATAATACACTGGAGGAATAAATAGTAGGTTGGATGAAGCAGAGAACCAAATCAGCAATTTGGAAGACAAGGTAGAAAAAAATATCCAACTGGAGCAGCAAAAAGAAAAAAGAATTAAAAAAAATGAGGAGTGTTTAAGGGATTTTTCAGGAGACATGTGTAACAACATTCACATCATGGGGATACCAGAGGAGAAGGGGGTTAGCATGGTATAGAAAACCTATATGAAGAAAAAAATGACTGAAAACTTCCCTAACCTGGTGAAGGACAAAGACATACAAGTCCAGGAAACACAGAGAATCCCAAATAAGATGGACCCCAAGAGGCTCACATCAAGATACATCCTAATTAAAATGGCAAAGGTTAAAGACAAGGAGAAAATTCTTAAAAGCTGCAAAAGGAAAGCAGTTAGTTACTTACAAGGGAGCTCCCATTAGACTATCATCTGATTTCTCAACAGAGACATTTTAGGCCAGAAGGGATTTGTTTGAAATATGCAAGGTGGTGAAAAGCTAAAACCTACAACCAAAGCTACTCTACCCAGCAAGGCTATCATTTAAAAATGAAAGAGAAATAAAGAACTTCCCAGACAGGAAAGACATAAAGGAGTTTGTGAAAACCGAACAAGCACTGCAACAGATGTTAAAGGGCTTACTTTAAGAAGAGAAAGAAAACAACAGAGGAAAACAGTTAAATATAAAATGGTAATAAATATGTATCTATCAATAATGACTTTAAATACAAATGGCTTAAATACTTGAATCAAAAGACATAGGGTAGCTGACTGGATAAGAAAACAAGACTCGTACACATTCTGTGTCCAAGAGACCCACCTAAGAACAAAAGATACACACATACAAAAAGCAAAAGGATGGAAAAAGATATTTCATGTATATAGAAAGAAAAAAAGAGTATGGTAACAATACTTATATATGACAAAACAGACTTTAAAACCAAGGCTGGAGCTTCTGGTCAAGATGGCAGCGTAGGAAGACATGGCTCGCTTCCTCAACAACCACATCAAAATAACAACTAAAATATATAACAACCATCACTCAGAACCATCAGAAACCAAGTTGAATGAAAGTCTGACAACTACAGAATTTAAGAAACCACATCTGAGACTGCTAGGAAGAGTGAAGATGTGGAACGGGCTGGTCCTGCACCCACATGTGGTGGATTAAAATTCGGGAGGGATGTCTCAGGAGCGAGCAGGCACAGCTCCACACTAGGCCCCCTAGCCCAGTGCCAGAAAGGTAAGTCCCCTCAAATTCTGGCTGCAAAAACCAGTGGGGATTGAGTTGGTGGAAGTAACTGCAGGAGCCCCAAGCAGTTCCTCTTAAAGAACCCATACACATATTCACCTACTCAGACTCACTCTCTTTGAGCTTGAGAGCCAGGGTGGAGGCTTGAAGGGCACCACTGGCATACTGGGTGAGGCTGAAGTGTCTGGCATTGGGGTGAGCAAAGACCATTGTCCCTTTTCTGAGCCCTTCCTACTCACAGCCATGGAGCCAGGAGGCTGTGGCCATATCTGAGACTCCATCAACCTGATTAACATGGTTTAACCTGCCTTGGAGATCCCCAGAAACTTTGCACCGCCCAATTTACAGGCCTACCCAAGCTGCTTTTCCATATGAATGACTGGTCTTGGCTCCTGCCTCAAACTTCCTAAATCCTCTCAAACAAGCAACAGCTAACCTTAGTGAGCTCTAGGCCCTGTACTAACACCAGTCAGATTAGTTTCACATCTTGGCTCTGCCTGGGAATTCCAAAGGCCAGCACAAGTAGCAACCTTTCAGACTGCCTTACAGCTCAGGAAGGGCAGCCCTGGGCAAAACACAAGTGGGGGCTGACCTTGGCCAGCACCATCCAGGAAATATCAGGGCCAGAGCACCCAGTGGACAGCTACGGACTACTTCAGAGCATCAAGACTCTGCCCCTACACAGCTGATCCTCCATGTAGATATTGTAGCCAATAGCTACAAAGGCTCAACTATAAGAGAAAGGTGTACTCAGCCCACAAAAAGGGCACACCTTGAGGTCTTGGCTTGGGTGATAGGGGCAGCTGTGCCACTGGACCAGAAAGACACTTAGTACATTAGGCCACGCTACCAAGATACAGAGTCAAAGCAGCTCTACCTAATACACAGAAATAAACATAGGGAAACTGCCATAACGAGGAGTCAAAGACACATGGCCCAAAAGAAAGAACAGATCAAAACTCCGGAAAAAAAACTAAACGAAATGGAAATACGCAGTTTACCATATGCAGAGTTCAAAACACTGGTTAGAAGGATGCTCAAGGAACTTAGCGAGGACCTCGGCAGCATAAAAAAGATCCAGTCAGAAAAGAAGGATTCACTCTTTTTTCCAGCTGGAACCAAGGAGGGTGCAGAAGAGAAGATGAAGAAGGTTCCTGTTGTGCCAGAAACCTTTAAGAAAGAGTGAAGGAATTTTGCAGAGCTGAAAATCAAGTGCCTGAGAAAGAAGTTTGTCCAGAAGATGCTTTGAAAGGCGAGGAGGAAGCTTATCTACGAAAAAGCTAAGCACTATCACGAGGAATACAGGCAGATGTACAGAACTGAGATTCAAATGGCTAGAATGGCAAGAAAATGTGGCAACTTCTACGTACCTGCAGAACCCAAATTGGCATTTGTCATCAGGATCAGAGGTATCAATGGTGTGAGCCCAAAGGTCCAAAAGGAGCTACAGCTTCTTTGCCTTCGCCAGATCTTCAATGGTACCTTCGTTAACTCAATACAACTTCGATTAATATGCCGAGGATTGTAGAACCATATATTGCATGGGAGTACCCTAACCTGAAGTCAGTAAATGAACTGATCTACAAGTGTGGGTATGGGAAAATCAACAAATTGCCCTAACAGATAACACACTGATTGCTCGTCTCTTGGTAAGTATGGAATCATCTGCATGAAGGATCTGATTCATGAGATCTATACTGTTGGAAAACGCTTCAAAGAAGCAAACAACTTCCAGTGGCCCTTCAAATTACCTTCTCCACGAGGTGGAATGAAGGAAAAGACCACCCATTTTGTAGAAGGTGGAGATGCTGGTAACAGAGAGGACCTGATCAACAAGCTTATTAGAAGGATGAACTAGGGTATCTACCATGGTCATTTTTGTAATCTGGTCAGTTAATAAACAGAACTACTTTAAAATTGGAAAAAAAAAGAAATGAAGGATTAATTGAAATAAAGAACAATTTACCGGGAAACAACAGTAGAGTGGATGAACCCCAAAATCAAATCAAACAATTGAAACATAAGAAAGCAAAACAACCAATCAGAAAAACATGAAGAAAAAGGAATCCGAAAAAATGAGGGGTAGAATAAGCAGCCTCTGGGACAACTTCAGGAAGTCCAACATTTGCCTCATAGGGGTGTCAGAAGGAGAAGAGAAAGAGCAGGAAGTTGGAAATCTTTTTGAAACAATAATGAAAGAAAACTTCCCTAATTTGGCAAAGGAAATAGATATGCAAGTCCAGGAAGCACAGATTCCCAATAAAGTTGGACCTAAAGAGGACCACACCAAGATACATCATTAAAATGCCAAAGGTTACAGATAAAGAGAGAATCTTCCCAGCAGTAACAGAAAAGCAGAGAGTTACCTACAAAGAAGTTCCTGTAGGACTATCAGCTGATTTCTCACAAGAAACTTTGCAGGCTAGAATGGACTGGCTAGACATATTGAAAGAGATGAAAAGCAAGGACCTACAACCAAGATGATTCTATCCAGCAAAGCCATTGTTTAGAATGGGAGGGCAGATAAAGTGTTTCCCAGATAAGGTAAAGCTAAAGGAATGCATCATCACCAAGCCCTTATTACATGAAATGTTAAAGGGACTTATCTAAGAAAATGAAGATCAAAACTATGAACAGTAAAATGACAACAAATTCACAACTATCAACAACTCAATCTAAAAAATAAAAACAGAAACAAACTAAGCAAACAACCAGAACAGGAACAGAATCATACGCATAGGGATCTTTTGGAGGGTTATCAGCTGGGAGGTGGGAGGGAGGAGACGGGGAAAATGGTGCAGGGATCAAGAAGCATAATTGGTAGAAACAAAATAGAGAGGGGGATGTTAATAACAGTATAGGAAAGGAAGAAGCCAAAGACTTTAAATGCATGACCCATGGGCATGAACTATGGGGAGGGGATTGCTGGAGAAGCGAGGAGGACGGGGGTACTGGGCAGATGGCCGCAAAGGGAAAAAATTTGGGATAATTGTAACAGCATAATCAACAAAATACGCTTAAAAATACAACAATCCAAGGCTATAAATAGTAACAGACAAACAAGAACACTAAATAATGATACAAGGAACAACCCAACAAGAGTATAGGACACTAGTAAACATTTATGCACCCAATATAGGAGCACCTAAATATGTAAAACAAGTCTTGATAAACATAAAAGGAGAGACTGACAGAAATGCAGTCATAGTGGGGGATTTTAACACCACATAACTTCAATAGGTGGCTCTTTCAGACTAAAATTCAACAAGAGGAGAGTGGCCTTAAATGACACACTAGAGTAAAAGGGTTTAATTGATATTTTCAGAGCATTTCACCTCAAAGCATCTGAATATACATTATTTTCAAGTGCACATAAAATGTTTTCTAGGATAGACCACATATTAGGACACAAAACAAGTCCCAATAAATTTAAGAAGACTGAAATCATATAGGCATCTTTTCCCATAGTGCTATGAAACTGAATTAATCACAAGAAGAAAACTTAAAATACACAAAGACATGGGAGCTAAATAATATGTTATTAAAGAACAAATTGGTTAACCATGAGATCAAGCAAGAAATCAAAAGATACCTTGAGACAATTGAGAATGAGAACACAACTACCCAAAAATCAGAGGGACACAGGAAAAGCAGTTATAGGAGAAAAATTCATAGCATTACAAGCCTGTCTCAAGAAACAAGAAAAAGCTCAAATGAAAAATCTAACTTTACACTTAAAGGTACTTGAAAAAGAACAATAAAGAAAGACCAAAGTGAGTAGAAGGAAGGAAATAATAAAGATCAACTACTTTTTTTTAAATATGAGGATCTCAACAAGGGATAGAATTCTCTGGTAATATTTAATTGCTAGATTAGGGGAGAAAGAAAATATTTTAACACTAAAGATGTGCTTTCAGTATTATATCTCATCAGCAAAATTTAGTTCTCACTAATGAACACACCTAATTCCTGTGCCCAGTACTCCACGATGGCCCCACCCCCAGGCCGCCTTCCACCCTCTAGGCTCCTATGGCACTTTACTTCTAGCATTTCTGCTCCTCCCCTTTGTACAGTCTTGTATGCTAGAATTTATATACGGGTCTTCCAGGTTCTTCATCTTTCCAAGACAAGAACCTGGCCCCTGATCATCTTCACTTCCCCACAGGCCATATACACTTGGAACATAGTAGGTACTTGTGTAACTACTGCTGAACTGAAATTTTTTATTTCATTAGAAAACAAGGGAACAAAAACTCCCATAATGACCAGTGACCCAATGGCAAATGTAAGATTTCTATTGCAATAGGAATAAAAATTCAATTAATTTTGCCAGAAGAATTATACACATCAATAGACTAAACTGATAGTCAGTAATTATTTTTTTAATTACAGTTGACAGTCAATACTATAGCAATTTCATGTAGACAGTACAGTGATTAGACATTTAAATAGTTTATGAAATGATTCCCCCTGATAAGTGCAGATAAGTCACTGATTTTTTTAACTACCAAGCAATTTCAGATATTTTTATTTTTCACTTACTAACTACATGTTTATATCTTTTCTTCAGTATTCACTTAATAGTCATTATAGCAAGTTATTATTAGACAGTTCTGAAAATAATTTACATGTATCAGCAATTACTAACATATTATATTTCAACATATGCTATGTTAGGCATATAAGGTATTTGAACACAAATGACCATTACAATTCTTCTCCTGCAACAACATTAAGTGTGTAGAGGTAAGTTACTTCTGAATATCTTAGACAGAAAAATAATCTGGTTGTGTCAAGTGTTTGCAAAGCGGATTAATCAGAAAAGTGTTTACTTATTGTCAGAGAAAAATTCTGGTAATATAAAATGTTCTCAGTACTTTTGATATTACTTATATATGAAATATATTGGCTTGTATAAAATGTTATCACTATGTAAATACTAAATTTCACCTTTCTGAGGGCAACTATGTCAACATAACAATGTCCACTTGAAAAGAATATAGTCAAAATTTCTTTCTCCCTGAGAGGGAAAACCAATTTCCAGTATACACATATTAAGGTTTTAATAAACAAGAAGAATGAATGGTCTTAATAGATAATGTCTCTGAGCTCAAAATATTATTAAAAAAATTAACTTTAGATAAAATTTTCTGAAACTAAAGTCTTAATTTTTGGCACATGTTAAGTGGCTCATAGCTCAAACAAACCCTATAAGATAAGCCAATTTAGTTACACAGGGGTTCATTTCAAGACCAACTTATTTGAATGTCTCATCTGAATGTTATTTTGTTTAAAACAGTCTGTCATAACGACCCCTTTTAAAAAGTCTCTATAGTATAGAACTGGAAGGCTTCAAACTGGAGCGGATCCAAGGTCCTTAGGGGTCAGACTTTCTGTGTTAACCACTAAGTGTGAATGAAGCTTTTGCCTTCTACTCAGGCTAGATCTTATCTGGGAATAAAACTTTACATCTATTGTTGTTCAAATGTATCAAAACTTTGAGTGAAATTAAGTACTATTTATGGAGGACTGACTAAAACGCAAGATTTCTGACTATTCCTCTGAATTCTCTAAGTCCTGTCTGTGGGTTGCACCAGGAACCCGAAATCTTGGTCTCTTGCAGAACTGCTTAATTCACCTGGGCTTGTTCTGTCTTAGACAACACTGTGAGATTCCAGGAGAAATTGCACTTTGAGACTGGTTGTATTTATGTGGAGAATACTGCTCTTTCTACACAGAGCTGCAGAAGAGCTTTCTTGGGTTTTAGTACCATACTGTGCTTCTAAGCCACTGGATGCTCCTATATTATGGGCACTGTGACTCACACAACTCATCACGTCCTCTCTTCGCATAAGCTACTGGGAAGCTCAGAGCCAGACCTGAGGCTGTTCTCCTGGTTGCCAAATGTCTTATCTTTAAAAAAAATTTTTTACTTATTGATTTTAGAGAGAGAGAGGGTGGAGATAGAATCATCACTGAGAGAGGGACAGAGAGAGAGAGAGAGAGGGAGAAAGTGAGAGACAGAATGAGAATTTGTTGTTCCACAACCTTGGCATGTTATGATGACACTCTAACCAAATGAGCTACCTGGCCAGGGTCCTGTCTTCTAAGTACTTGGTTTGCTTGCTAACCTCATTACAGGTCTCATTTTGGTTTTCCTAGCCTTATTTTCCTGATTTTTTCACTTAAAAAAATACATAATTCTGATTCACTGATTAAAAACATATTAAAATAGGTTAAGAATAAAATTAAATGTAGCTTGTTTTCAAATGATTTGAGAAAGCATGGGTTCCAAAATTTCTTATTCATTAATTGAGAATTTGGAACAACAGTGCTAGAAGATAGTAAGGTTCCCAGGCCAGGTCAATAAAATTTAATTTAATCACAATAAAGCAAAATGATAGTGTTAAAGAG
>PVKM010022234.1:0-21959 GCA_004027735.1 Carollia perspicillata
GCTACAAACTCCCTACAAGCCATTTTTATTAGTGTGAGTGAATGTGGAATGATGTCATCTTCTTTAAAAAATTCTCTGCCTTGGTGATTCTTCTCAAATGTCCTTCCTATAGCCTGCTTTTCACCTTTTGCTTTTATCTGACTTTATTTTTATAAAATACCAGTGTCGGTGGCCTGTTTCACTAATTAGTGAAAGGGTGCTATACTTGCATGATTATTGCAGTAGTCATAATCTCTTTTATGTTGTGCAGGTGCATAGTCAATGCACCTTTTGAATTCGATGGAGTGTGGTCTTCCTTCTAATTGCAGTAAATTGGTTTCACTAATCACTTTGAGTTGTTGGCCAACATAGTTATAGATTTCTACCAGGTGTTCTACAAGAAGATAATTGCTTAACAGTACAGAGTGTTTCAACAGTGTTCATTGTAAAACAAATGCAAAGGTAACCCCGAATGCTGGCTTCATAGTTCATTCACTTATTCATTCATTCACTCATTCATTCATTCATTCACTTGTTCAAAAAAATGCAATGTGCATCATGTGTATGCTAGGCATTGAACTGGGCACTGGGAAAATAAAAGGCATAAGACATACTTCTGCCTTTAAGAATCTGACAAGTGAGCAGATATTATAATAAAATAAAGTATTTTATGAGCCATGAGAAAAAAAGAAATACATAAAAATTTCCACAAGAGCCCAGAGGAGTGAATCACTAACTGCTTTGGGGTTATGAGGTCAGAGTCAAAGAGGAGATAAAGACATGAGCTAGGTCTTGCAGAATGTGTAGGAATTCACCAGTTGTGGGGAATGGAGCAAGTCCTGGGAATATCAGCACATTTTATGTGGTTGACACATAGGGTTCACATGGGGGAAGGGTGTGGAGATGAGGCTATGTCAGTAGAATGGATTAAAACTGTAAAGGATCTTTTATTTTAGGGGAAGAACTTAAACTTTTGTTCTTATTAACAATGGAGAAGCACAAAACAAAGCTTTAGTCAGATAGAACATGTATCACATTGTCTTGTAATTTTCTTTACACAAGTCTGTCTCCCCCACTAGGCTTGTCACCAGAGCCTTCACATCACAGGTGCTCTACAAAGTCAAATGAATCTCAAATGATTGCATTAATGAATCCGTATTTTTTCAAAGATTACTTGGTCAGCCATGCACGCCACAGATTTGATTAGGTTCAGTTGGAAGGCAAGGGGACCATTTGGAAAACTTGTATTTGTGTAGCTATGACATAATGAAAGACAAGCAAAACGTGACAATGAAAACAAAAATGCAAAACACCTCAGCACTGTAGTGAAGTGGGCCACCAGCCACTCTCCCTACAGACCTTAGGAAATCCTGTGAACAGGTGTGAAGAAAACCTTCAGCCCTGGAATGCTATTGTGCCAGTCACCCAGCTGATAGAGGGGCAGGCACTTACCTGTTCTGCCGCCACCTTCATGAATGCTCATTACCTAACTTGGGACTGACACTGTCAAATTTCCGGTAAGTAAGTGATACAAACAGGTCTTTCTTGAACTTAAAACTGTGTCCTTTGTTGTAATCCACATTTTCCATCAAATACTTTAGGTATAATCACATTGTTCTGATAGGAAGTCTATCTGAACTGTCAGGAATTCAATCCATGTCTTTCCCTGGTTTAATAATGGTGACTTCCAACATCAGCCAAATTCTGTAGTGGCAATGGCAATAGTAACACTAGGCAGGAAGCCTTATAAATAATAGAGAGGCTGAGAGTTGACAACGCATGGAGAATGCAGATGAGAAACCACAGTGAGGCCTCCGTGAACATTTAAGTGTCATGCTTTATAGTCAAAGCAGGAAAATTTGATGCCCCAAAGAGCTAAGGAATAAATGAAACCATCGCAAGGAAAGCCCTTGGAGAATGTAATAGACCAACAGTAAAAACCATTACAAAAGGGAAACTACCTTCTTACTATAATACTATTAGCACTATACATGTATAAAGATGAATAGAAATTATTTTTTTACCTGATTCTTGGAAACACCTTTTGAAACAAAGGCAGAAGAAACATTTTTTTAAGTATACTGTTTTCACTCTCTAGAGTTCTTTTGGTGGACTCAAATTGTTCATGATTAAGCCTTTTTCCTCCTTAAACTCAAACCTGGAGTATAAGCAACTATTTTTCCTCATTCCCCCACCATTTTAGAAGCTCAAAGGGCTTTGAAGTTATACTATTACCAGATATCTTGCCAGTGATACATTTTCCCAAGTGTGAAAATTAGGAGTGGAAAAAAATCAAACGCTAACAAGTGAATGCTTTACCATTTGAAGCACGAATATGATTAATTCCCATATCGCACACTCATAAATAAAAATACAATCAATATTAGGCCTCTGTGCTGAGATAGAGGCACATGACACTTGAAAAATCATCAACCTTTGAACAAAAACAAGAAACCAAAAGAAAAGAGTTGGTCTTGCTTAGGGATGATGAGTTTGGCCTTGAGCGATGCTATTTCTAAATTACCCCTGCAGAGGTAAGAAATTACCCCTGTGTTGGTAATTGTCTTCCCTCATTCCTTATTCAATTTTAGATAGGAGTTTAACAAGATGCAGCATAAAAAGCAAAATGCTAAAAGCCTACAAAAACATGGTTTTAGTTTTCATTTTGAAAAATTAGTAAAACGAGATAACTGCTAAATAATTCCCTTCAAAATTGCTATTTCTATAGAGAACTCTTGAGCTTTCATTTCAATCTTTGTTCTTAATCTCTACGGCTTGGTATTTCCTTTATCAGAACCACACTCTTGAAGACTCACAAGAAACAAGACATTTTCATATTCAAAACTCTAAAATTAACCAACCTAAATATGTACACTGTGATCATAATGACAGCCCCTTCGAGGTGATCAGTAAATCCAGGAGTGCACATATATCGGTCTAATTGGCATTTCTACCCGAGCTGACTCATCTGTGGGGCCAGACATGCTGAGGTTTGCCAGCAGGATCACGTGCCAGGGTGACACATGTAACCTTCCTATCCATGGAATAAGCAGCAAGTTCAGGTTGAACAGAAGTCAAAAAATAGGTTCACAGATTTTCTTATGAAGACCTAGGAGAAAACCATATTGTTTCTCATTGCTTATCAGCATCAACCCCTAATGATGCCTTTAATTATATTCTTGGAGAAAGAGTCACATCGATCAGCCCACAGGTTGGCTTGTTAATTTTACCAGTGAATCAGTTGATATGGAAATGTTGCTTCATTTAAATAGCTGTATGTCAATAATGAACTTTTAAAAATACCAACTGTTCACACAAATGGGCTCTCTTTTTCACACAGTCACATGCGCACATTCGATGGTGTCTGTGTTTGTATGCACAGGAGTGAGAGACATTTATTTCTACATGAGGTGAGAGTGTGACATTGAGCTAGAGATGTCAGACGAATGCTGAGATATTTGGCTCTGGAATCAGGGAGAGAGTATGGAGTAGAGACATGGGAGTCACCTGCATAGAATTAGCAACAGAACATATGCCAATGAGTGAAGTCATAAACAGAAGAGGAAGGTAACTTTGGGAGTGCCATTATTCTAAAAGTTGCCTCTATTTCAAATATAGGAATTGAGTTCATAATGTGGTAAGCATTAGTGTTTGTGTTTATTGATGGGGGATGTTTGTTTGTTTGTTTTTGGTTTTGCCTGCACAGCATCCATTCCCATTGGAGGATCAGGTGAGATAACACCACTCCTTTTCTGAGTAAGCACACCTGCTGACTCCAATCAGTGCCAATAAATGTCAGTCCAAAGACTTTTGCTATCAGGAAAGATCATCCACTTTTCACAGCAGCTGCTGAACTGGAAGCAGTTGTTCAGTCTTATCTTCTCCACCCCTTGGAGAAAGCTTTCTTCGGGATGGTGTTAACGGAGAGGAAAGTACTGGTGGCCTCAACAGGCAGACAGAGGGCTTCCGGGTGGCGTCATCTGGTCCATCAGACCAAGTTCTTCCTAAAGCCACCATACCTCTGGACTTTTCACTTGCAACTGACAGGATCCTGATTAATACTTGTGGAAATGAGTCAGCATCAGAATAGGAGGGAAATGAATCACAGAGTTAGAGCTGTTTAAAGAATGAAACTTTTTTTGTCCAAAATGTGAGGTTTCTATGATTTTACTTGCTTGTTTGCTTGGGGAACATAAGTATTCATCTTTTCAGACCAGAGATATAAAAACACAAACGTTTGGAATTGTGGGAAAGTGACAGAAGGTGGAATCTCCCAAGAGAAGCCAAGGAAACAAGGATCTGGTGATTGTCTACTGCAATGGCCTCTCCTTACTCCGAATGGCAGCCTCTTAGCAGCGTCCACCCAGCAAACAGTCAGGGTTAGTCAACCTCTATAAAATCTTCTCTCAGACTTACTTAAAATACACAGAAGAGATTTTCCCAGTTGCCAATATCTCGATTAAGATGTTTCTCAACTCTCAACATATTTATCTATACAACCTCTCAGGCAAAACCCATACACTACATTAAAAAGTGAAGAACAGTAATATATAGAAAATTGGAACTTATTTGGTGTCTGTATTATATAGAAAATGCTCGGAAGAGAAATGTCAACTTAGCTTTCAAGTGCCCCGATGACAATTTAGAACCGTCAGATTCCAGAATTACAATTGCTATCATATAATGAGCCCTACTGTGTGCCAGAGACCATGCAAAGTGCTTTAATCCCAACAACACTAAGGGGTTGATATCCTTATCCCATTATGCAGGTATGGAAAATGAGACTCGGATAAAGTGTGTCACTTGCCTAAGTCGTAGAGCAGTGAAATTATAAGCTATGTTACTGTATGCTGAATTCAAAACTGGTGTTCTTAACCGACTACCTCAAGCACCATGTTAGGCACTACGAGTTGACCACCTTTGCTACTGGGATTTGGTTTGCAAAGCTTCCCCAGGACTTAAGCAAACATGGGGAAACATGGGAAAAAAACTTAGAACATTTTTCAAACCCCTACATTAGTGGAGTTTAAGATCTTACAAAAAAAGGAATGATGAGCTCAGAATTCATTGCCCTTAGCACAGCATCATATCTTTGCCTTAGCACCTATAATAGTACAATAATTAGTTACTTCCTAGTTTTCTTCCTCATTAGGCTGTGAAAACCTAGAAGAGAGATGATGCTCCATTAATCTCTGAATCCCTCGAGCCTGACTAAATGATTCCCATAAAGAAGGAGTTTAATACATTTTTCTTGACTAAGTGAATATACCCTTAAGAGGTCCCTTTCTAGACTGTGTGTGTCCGATTCTTCTTGAACAAGGGTGAATCAGTGGAATTTTCCCTCACCATCAGAGCCCAAGAAAGGACCACTGGGGCAGTTAAATCTAGGATACCACATAGTTTTGAGTAAATTTATTTATCTAATGCAATACCAAAGGACTCAAATGTTTTTTAGTTATAAAAGTATGACTTTTTCATTGTAGGACAAATAAAAATAATAAAGAATTTTTTATCCACTCATATCTTACTGACCAGAAATAGCCACAGTTAACACTTGAGGGAGGGGAGTTTCTTCGCAATCTTTCACGTATATGTGTTCATACAACTACACATGTTTATATAGCATATTTTCTCTTCATATTATATTATGAACATTTTCCATATGTTTACAAAATTATTGGAAGCCATTTTAATAACTGTAGTACATTCTATCACATATATGCTTCAGAATGCATTTAATCTCTCAACAATAGTAATAGTCAACAATGTTCACTGAGTACCTACTCCGTATAGGTCTTCAGTGCCTGGTTCTGGAGGGTATAACAACTGATGTTGCAGGTGTGATATGCACGGATTTATAATCTCCTCTCGTTGAGCATTCCGTTTGCTATGTTTTATTATTTTAAGAAAGAGCATGATGTCTTTCTACAAAAATCTTTCTGGAAACTTTTTACTAATTGTAATCTAAGTCATTAAGAAATACATTTTTATCACAAATGTACATTTTCATACATTTGTGTGTATATGTGTGTAGGTACACACAAATATATATAAAATGATAGTCTTAAAATTTTACAAAATACTAATTCTGACCACATACAACGTATTCCTATTTTTCTACTCTATCTTGTTTACATTTCTTTTTCAAAATTACTGGTCTTGCCTCACTACATTGATTTATGACTCAGTAATGAGTAATGGCCCGTATCAGAAACACCGCCTTAGCGCACATAAAGCACCATAGTTTTCACTAGAAGACCTAGTAAGAACTCTAGCAGCAACTAATAATCAAACTCAGTTATCAGCTATAAAGGAAACTTGGAGCTTTCTCAAAAAGTAAAAGACTCCAGCAGATTCTTAGAAAAGCCAAAGTTAGGAGAATTGTTACCAGCAGCCGAAGAAGCCACAAGAAGCCATTGCTATCTCTCAAAGCTGTCGCTGACAAGTAATAGGAACAACCGAAGGGAGGAGCCCTTGCTAAGAAGAACGTGGCCAATAATCAGCAAGTTCCAGGAGCCTGCACTGTCAGGATCCTCCTCTGATGAGAGGAATCATCACGAGCAGCTGAGTCATCCCTGACAGACGATTTGAGGTTAACAGGGGTGATCATTAAAGCATCAGACAGAGTATCCGGATGGAGAGTTTTAAATGCCCAGAAATCTTCATAGGCTTTGTCATGTTTGAAGTCAGGGCAATTTTTGATTTTCTTAATACAAGGGTCACCAAGAATGAAGAATAACTATTTTCTGTCTGGGAATCCAATAAGGTTAGAGGCTCAGAAAACCACAGAAACACTGAGCTATAAGGCTTTCAGTTGCCTAGAGCCCAGAAAAGGGTAAATGGCCTCACAGCAAATGCGACAGTGAGCACAATCTGCTCATTCGGCTAATAGACAAAGTAGGGGAGGGGGTGAGTCAGGGTTACAGGGAATATGGCAGGCTAAATATTTTAAGAGGAGCTAAATATTTTACAATCTGAAGCAACAAGATGAAGAGTACAGAGTTTCTAAATTCAGACATTAGAGTGACCAACTATTCTGATTTGCCTGGAACTGCCTCAGTTTTACCCCAGAAGGCCCCGCATCCCAGGAAGCCCCTGAGTTCCGGGCAAACAGGCACAGGTGGTCACCCTGAGGTTGAATCCAGTCAGTCTGCAGCTTCCTGGTTTAGTTAACACATACATGCTTCGTTTTTCTCATCTGTAAACGCGGAATAATACTGCTTCCTCACCACCAACGAAAGGAGATCACTAGTCCTCTTTAGCCGTTTTAGTCCTGCACAGACGCAAGGGTTTGCCTCAGGGCCAACTCGAGCCACAGTACCACCTAAGCTCAGGATGCAGCCCCGACTGAGGAATACAGCTTTAGGTGGAACGGAGTGAGAAGGACTGGACTATGGGGTTTCAGTGCCCGTGGCAACCTTTTGCACCCCTCCTAAGTTGCAGGTGATTTGGGCCATACAAAAATGGTCTGTAAGCCAACCTTTCAAAAACAAGGGCAAAATATAGTTTGTAAAAAGAAGAATAGCTGATTATAATTTTGCAACTGTGTTCTGAAATATCTGTGACAAGTATGCAGGCTATCCAGCTTGTTTTGCCTTAGAAACAATAAAAATTGTGCATAATTTCATTAGATGTAGCCTGTCAAGTGTAAAGAAAGTGATCTCATTCCAAGAGAAATGTTGTAGACGATTCACATATTATTGCCTTTACATTGTCTCTCTCGTATTCGAGGCAGCTTCTTGCCTTGTTTGGACTCATGAAGTTAGCTATTTTTATCTGAATAGTTTCACTCTCAGATTCAAATGTTCCAACAGAGTTAATGGTCCTTGTTTTCATTATTGATATAGGCCATGACTAAGTCACATTGTGTTTGTATTTTTACTTCTTACCACAAATTTTTCTATACAATGGCTATAAAAATGATTCAAAAGTGATCCAAACTTCCCAAAGTAATAAGAATATTCTGTCAAACTTTTATGCCCCAACTTTTCAAAAGTTTGATTGGAAAGAAACTCTTTCAGGGTCACATCAGATGAAGCTGTGGTGTAGATTCATGACAGGTTAACATTAGTGAAGTGTAAGCCATTGAGCAAAGACTGTGGTCCAAAGTGAGGTCTGGGAACATTCCGTGAAGGGCAAAAGCGAACCATAACAGCCACTATGACGGCCGGGAGATTTTTTCCAGAGCAGTGATGCACAAATCTTAGGAAATAAATGAAGATCTTAAACTCTACCTGACCAGAAATAAAAAGAAGAGAAATAAAATGTTAACTTAAATACTGAGAGAACATAAAATTTAGGGAAAGAAAAGCTTCAGGACCAAAAAAAATTGTCAACCATAACACTTAAAGAAAAGGCAAGCGTTCTTGCCCCATTCTGTATGTGCCAGTCACTGAATTAGCCGCTCTCTTTGCAAAAACTTTGTGAGATAGGTATTAAAGTCCATAGTAAGTCTTAAAAGGATTTAAAAAACAAAAACACTGAAAGAGACACAAGTGTTCAATGTCTGCTGGGCTTTGAATCCATGTCTGTCGATCTCCAAAGTATATATATAACTCAAATCAATACACATGGAAATCAAAATTGATTTGCATAACTTCCATTTATCAGGATTTAAATATTATTTAACTTGACTTCTTTCTTAACTTCTAAGCCAAGTTCCTGCCAAAGCCCCTTAGGGCCAACCTCAGACTGTGAACACTCATTCATAGAAGATACATGCAATTTTCCCAGAGGCCATGTATTGCCACATCGGAATGGCCATCATTGCCAGTTAGATAGCAGGTATCGTCTTTGGAAAGACTTAGCCTGGGCCAGCACCGCTCTTCTACTACACATGGGACCAGGGTGAGTCGCTTATTTTTCCCAAGCTTCTTCATCTGAAAAACCAGGACAATAATAGTAGCGATTTCTAGATGTGTTCGAAGATGAGTTGAAATAGTATTAAAACAATTAGCATCGTGCCTGGTAAATAGTAGGGTTTAATCCAGTTAAGTGTGTACAGTCATTTGCAGAGATTTTGAATTTCGGTCATTTTGAAGCAATCTACAAACCTACCCAAACAGAAATCCCCAGGATTAGTTCAGGTGGATTTCCTGTCCCAGGAATGATGAGTGCTTACTGAGGCTGCTCTGGTTTCACAGAGACGAGCAATGCCTGTAGGGACCTAGATAAAGATTGCTTCAGGTTGAGTCTTGGGCACTTGTTGAGACAGACCAGGAAAGCTAATTATACCCACCTTAGTGGGCTGAGCTGGAGGAACAACTCAGCAGCTGGCAAAAAGGGAGCACTGCCACGATCTTCCATCTGTCTGGCACTCTGGGCCTTGCCCTTGCCAATCTCTCGCTACGTGTGGCTGAGTCACGCCGCTTACCTTAGTCTGCATCTGAAGAATATGCCTTCGTTCATCCAGGCGCTGTCCCAGGGACGGGGGATGCTGAGGAGAGTAAGACAAGTAAGGAGTGTTTCCTGAGCAGCTCCTGTTCTAATCAGGGATACAAACAAATAAAAAATGTGATTTTTGAATAGCAGTGAAAGTTATCAAGGAAACGAAATAGGACATGGAATAGAGAGGGATGGGAGGGTTCAGGGTCATCTTAGACGGCACCTCTGAAGGGTGATGTCTGAGCTGAGACCTGAATGTTTGAGAAAGTAAGTGGCAATATAAGAAGAAGGGGAGAGAAGGGCATTAAAAGGTCAAATTACCTAAACACCACTGCAGAAGACCCTGGAGTGGCTCAGAGACACTTACAGGATTGTAAAGTAAATGCATTTAAATGCATTCATAATGAAACATCTTCTAAATAAAAAATGAACCACCAAGATGTGACCGGTTCTATTTTGTCCAGACATGTCACTCTACATTTCCTTATATTTCCTTCCACCTCTGTTAAAGACCAAAATCCTGTCTTTAACTGAAAGAAGCTTTTATGTCTATAAGCCTCATAGTCTCATCCATAAGATGGAAATAATGTCTCCAAGTTGTTCCCTGGGCTTGTGTATAGGGGACCATTCCGAGTGGCATGGGAAATGTAGCCCAGCCCCCACTTAGAAAGGCCAGTGGGGAGTGAGTCAACACACAGGACCCATGCCCACGGATAGGTTCTCCTGAGGGGAATCAGGCCTGCATTGTACCTAGGCTGCTATGAGACTTGCTTTTGCTAAAACTACTTCATCCTGGATTGAAGCAGCAAAGGCTTACTGCATATCTTTAAAGTAACTTCCTAGAGTCTGTGCTAAACCTCCCAAGTATGGAGTGTAGCCAGTTCAACCACTTTTCCCCTTGATCTGTAACATCCTTCTCTTTGAAATAATTAGCAGCATTCTTTCCTTTGTTATCTGTAAAAGGTAATCACCTGCAGGCCCTCGTGCATAGTAACTAGGAACCATCCTCAATGTAATGTGCCCAGAAAAACAATAAAAGCTTGTCCAAGCAGGGGTTGGACCCTCTCTCTCACTTAGGGAGCTGCCATGCTGTCCCTTTTTCTCCACAGGACTTCTGTAGTCCGTGTGAATTTGTCTCTCACAGCCACAACACATGGATCCTGCCGGCCAGGGTCTGAATCACTTGTGGTAAGGACTGAAACAGAAAATGCACACAAAATGCCTAGCCCAGAGAAAGCTGGTCAACAATAGCAGCCATCTACAGGGTGTGTGTTTCCAATCTACCCGAGAAAAAGGACAAATTTGTGTGGCTTTCTATAGACATGGGACAAACTCATAGTGATGTATATATACATGTAGGATTTATCAAAAACAAAAGTTTAGCCTTGGCTGGTGTGGCTCCGTGGATTGAGCACTGGCCTGCACACCAAAGGGTCACCGGTTTGATTCCCAGTCAAGGCACGTGCCTGGGTTGTGGGCCACTGGAGAGGCAACCACACATTGATGTTTCTCTCCCATTCTTCCTCCCTCCCTTCTCCTCTCTAAAAATAACTAAATAAAACATTTAAAAAATAAAAATAAAAGTTTAAATACCTGAAATCTTTATATTAACATAAATATAAAAACCATAAGACCAAATTTATAAAGCACACACACATGAGCATTAGAGAGTTGGGAATGAATGGGGAGAATAAAAAATAGTGACATCAAGCCTCTGGGGTGGCGGGAGCGGGGGAAGCAGAAAAACCCGAGGAGGAACTGCACGCTGTCTTGCCATCCAGGAAAAGCACCATGTTCCTGAGTCATAGTCTCATGGGACTTGTCCCTGGGAGATTCATCAAGGGGCCTTACTAGAAATACGAACAGGCCCAGATTCATGTTTTCCCAGGCACAACATTGCTTTCCATTCCCCTCGGTTTAAATCAATTTGGATGTATCGTGGGCAGAAATATTACAGCAGAGAACTACTGTGGTTATTTTTCACTGATTCTACAAACATCCCTTGAGACTCTCCTGTGCCAGGTACAACGCAGGCCCCCGGAGTTGGGAGAATTGGGAGCTTCCCTTCACTCACTCGCACCAGCCAGGGCAAGGCTGCTGGGTGCCGGTTCCTGCTGGAATGACATTAGTTCACACAGGGCTTGTGCACAAGTTGCTGAGTCAACTGTGAATTAGAAGAAATGGAATGTTAAGCCATTGCTGTAAAGTTAATAGTTAATGAGTATCTTCCCTTTGGAGTGTGAAAAAGCGTGAAAGCCTGGTTAATTCTCAGCTTCCCAGAGGAGCTTTGAGAAAACTAGTCAGTTACCTAACGAGGTAACATTTTTCAATGCTGTTTAACATTCAGGAACTGTCCGTGGGAGCCAGCTCTGGCTACTACTTAGTGAAACTATCGGGGCGCCATCAAGAAAGATTTGTGGTTTCAACATCATCAAAACATGCATTTCCAACAAAAATAAAAATCAAGTGGGAAGAAAGAAATGCTATTTGGGGCTTAGCAAATACTTCGATATCATCTATAATTCACACTACAAAACCTTTAAAAACATAGAGCATATCAAAAAGCAAAACATTCACTCAGTAGTGAAATCAATATAGCGTACAGCACTTCAACATTGTGCATCACAAACACCTCAGTTTTCTTTCCAATGGCCTTACTGTCTGCATTTTAAATGCTTGTTTCCTCAACCAGAGCCAAAGTTATGCATTTTTTTCCAAATTAGTCTTTGGTAAACTACAGCTTCCCATCATTGCCATTTATTTTGATTAAATAAATCTAAACACTCAATATAGACCAGTTTGGGGAGAAAGGGGGTCTTATGTGCAAAATATGTAACAAAAAGATTCATTCTGGGTTTCAATAAGGGAGTCACTTACACAAAGCTACAACAGGTAATTTTAGAACCTTCATTTATAACTAAGTCACTTTCGCAGAACTTCACAATAAAACAAGAACTGCAATCCCACACAAAAACACAACAGTAGGTTTAGCATGTGGTATTTTACCTGGTCTTTAATAGTGACATAGGTATTGATATCCCTGTTTTACAAATGACAAAACTGAAATGCTGAGGCTAAATAAATTTCCTGTCATTTAGCCAGAATTCAAATGGAGGTCTCCTGGTTCCAACACTATGTATGTGTACAATATCATGTTACTCATATGGCCCACAGCCCCCTTCCCCATGTGATGACACAGGCTCAAACCAAACCACACCTACCATCTGCAAGGTTTATATGCAACTAAAGACTTGGATGGAACTCTAGAAATATCTAATTAAACATCTGGCCTCAGATGAATATATAACATTTCCCTGCAATGCTCAAAGGTGATAGTACCTTTGAACAATAACATACCACCCAAAACTACAATGTGGTAGATTCTGTTTGCTAAATAGTATGTTATCATTAATGCTGGAAGAAGTATCATGAAGTTGTTTCAGGATTCTTTTTGTCTCAGTGATGGGCAGGAACCACATTCATTCCTCAAATTTATTAGTTTGTATTTATAGCAGTTTAGAAGCGTCTTGAGTTCAATAGCATTAACTTCAGCTTCAGATTTCAAACACCTCGGGAACCCGTCTAAAAGTCAAGAATCTTTTGATTGCCAAGTGACAGAAATACAACAGAAATTGGCTTAAGTGAAAACGATGGCCGGTGGAGCCAACAGTCCAGAGGCAGTGCGGCTTTAGGCTCAGCTTAGCCGAGGAGGCTCTTCCCATGCCCTGGCAAGATGGCCACCAGCACCTGCAGGCTCGTGTTCAGCCAGCTTAATTACTGCAGCAGAAGGAGAGAGTCTCTTTCCCATCAGTGCCAGTGAAAGTCTCGGGATCGAACTTCACTGGATCAGTGTACTGTTGAGCTGATGCCATAATTAGCAACTGAAATAGGCTGATTTGTATACTTGAGTCGCCTGCTTATGGCATGGACCTCAGAGGCAGCGGTGAGCGGAGGGTTCCAAAGGAAAACCGAGACACGTTTGCCTAGAGAACGAAAAATGGATTCTGAGCAGACAACAGTAGCAGGTGTGTGCACTGCACAGTTCTTACTGTTATTGTTTGTATGCTATTGATTTCTTTGTTTGCTATTAACATAATAGATCATAGAAATTCGTAAAATAGTTTCTGTGAAGTAGCTTCGTAGCTTTTTGTTCTCAAAACAACAGAATCGATTCAGTCTAACCAGTTCAAGAAGTCCTTGGCACACACATTCTCACAAGAATAAACTCAAAATGCATTAAGGACTTAAATGTAAGACTTGTTGACCATAAAACTCTCAGAAGAAAACATACAGAGTAAAATCTTGAACATTTCTCTTAGCACTATGTTTTAAATATATCTCTTCCTCAAGCAAGGGAAATTAAAGGAAAATAAACAAATGGTACTACATCAAACTAAAAAGATTTTGCACAGCAATGAAATAATCCACAACACAAAGAGACAACCTACTGAGCAGAAGATATTTGCCAATGATACATTCAGTAAGGGGTTAATATCTAAAATTTATGAAGAACTCCTACAACTCAACACCCCCCAAAAAACAATCCAATTAACAAATGAGCAGAAGATTCGAATAGACACTTCTCCAAAGAGGATGTACAGCTAGCCAATAGACCGAGAGACTGATGAAAAGATGCTTAATGTTACTAATTATCAGGAAAATGCAAATTAAAACCCCAATGACATTTCACCTCATACCAGTCAGAGTGGCCATCATCAGCAAATCAATAAACAAGTATTGGTGAGGACGTAAAGACAAGGGAAACCTCGTGCACTGTTGGTGAAATTTCAGATTGGTGCAGCCACTATGGAAAACAGTATGGAGGTTACTCAGTAGATTAAAACTAGAACTGCCTTATGACCCAGAAAGTCCACATCTGGGTATATGTCCAAAGAAACTCAAAATACTAATTCAAAAAGATACATATACCCCTATGTTCATTGCAGCATTTTTTACAATAACCAAGATACAGAAGCAACCCAAATGTCCATCAATAGATGAGCGGATAAAGAAATGGTATATATATGCACAATGGAATATTACTCTGCCATAAAAAATGCTGAAATCTTATCATTTGCAATAACATAGATGGACCTAGAGAGTATTATGCTAAGTGAAATAGTCAGACAGAAAAAGAAAAAAAGATTTTACTTGTATGTGGAATCTAAAAAACAAAATAAATGAACAAACAGAACAGAAATAGTCTCATAGACACAGAGAACAGACTGAGGGATGCCAGATGGAAGGGGGTTGAGGGGATGGGTGAAAAAGGAGGAGGTATTAAGAAGTACAAATAGGTAGTTACAAAACAGTCATGGGGATGTAAAGTACAGCATAGGAAATATAGTCAATAATATTGTCGTAACTATATATGGTGCCAGGTGGGTCCTAGAATTATCAGCGGGACCACTTTGTAAATTATATAATTATCTAACCACTATGCTGTATACTTGAAACAAATACAAAATAATATTAACTGTCAACTTTAATCAAATAAATAAATAAACATTTAATCTTTGAATTAATCACAATAAAAAAGAAGTACTTGGTATACAGCATACCCTTCCTTCAATGAATGCCCAGTTACAAACATTGATAGTGCTGAGCTCTGAATGGTTCCCCATGTCCATGGCCCTGTAAGTATAGGCTCAATCACTTCCTACCTGGAGACCAAGCAAGGTCATTAGGTGAAAGGGTTTCTAGGAGTAAGGATTCAACACTCTGAGATTCAGCACCAGAGTCTGGTTTTGGTCTTGCCTCTTTTCTGCCTTGTGTCATAACTCAGGTATGCTTGATTGGGGAGCATTTTAGAGGCTTTAGGAAAATAGGTTAATAGGAAAGAGGTAGACCAGAACCCTTTGTCACAGGAAAAGTTCAGCAGTCTGAGAAATGCCAGCAAACATTGTCTATGTGTATTGTATGGACTAAGTCCTTCACATGCAATAAAGATAAAGACACTGAGACCCACAACAATGAAATAGTTTATCCCAGGTTAAAGAATTATTTGGCAGCAGGACCACCATTTGAAAGCAGGTTCCACACTTCTTTCCAACAGATATTCCTTATGCCCACCACCTGCCTACTACTTTTGTAGGCTCCTGAATTCCCCTACAAGGCTCAGTCTTGGGCCTCTCTAGGGCCACCTTCTCTGACCAGAACTGTTCTAGTGAGTGAGCCTCCTCCTCATTCTGAGACGTGTCTCCTGGGCCAGATGTTCTCCTAGAATTTTTAGCTGGGTTTGTTCTCTTACTCACTCCATCCATGTTTTCATTCTAGTAAATCAGCGTGGGCTTTCCAGATTCTATGATCTCCCAGTCTTTCCTATTTTGCTGAAGTTAATTAAATTAACCTTTACCAAGTTCCAGGGTGATCACTGTAATCCTCTCTTGGCTTCACAGATGATTTAGTCAGCAGAAAAACAGGTTGTCATACTTTCCTTCTAGTAAAAGCCTTCAACTTTAGGCTTTTGATCCACAAACACTAAGTGTGAGCACCAGTGTAAAAAGATAAGATTGTGACCTATATAATTTTAAAGTACAGTTTGTTATTGAGAAAATATCCAAGAGTTCAGAATTACAGGAGCTACTCTGGAGAGAAGCCTGGCCATAGAAAGAAATTTGATATACACCTGGCCTTGAACCTCTCAATCCTGCTTCTGGGACTCTACAGAGACAAAAGCTGCAGAGTCTAACGATATATTACAAGAATGTTTGTCAGAGAACTGGGAGAGTTGGCAGAAACTTACAACACCCTGCATAGGGGAAGAGTGGAATAAATCATGGTGCATTCAAGCTAAGAATGCAGCCCTTGAAAAGAAAGACCTAGATCAATAACTCGCAGGAAAATCTGGCCCCTTAGACCAGCCCGACACTCCAATCACCATGTACATGCCGACTGACAAGTGGACCCGAGCCATGGACCATCCTTATACGTTCCTCGCCTGATCTCACCCCAGCTGAATTCTACCCACTTCTAATTTCCTGGCTCACAGTCTCACTTTGAACCTATCCTTGACCCTTGGCCGCTTGGTACTTGTTCATCCTAACATATAACTCTCAATGCTCCCCGATGACTAAATGCAGCCCTTTAAAAGAAAGAGTTGTGTCTATAAATACCGAGCTACAGAAAAGTCTAGGGTGTTGTAAAGGAGATGTATTATAGGACATCATTCTTGGAAATACAAACAATGTCCAAAGAAATAGATATAGATACAGACATTTACATTGGTATGAGTTTGAAAAAAGTTGTTAACAAAAATTCTTTTTGCACCAGGTTGTTTTAACTTTCAAACTCAGATGGTGAGAATGAGATTGGAAACATGATAAGGGTATATTACTATATTTTCTAAAATTAGACATCTTGTAATCTACTTCAAAAGTTAAGTGATCACATATAGTTAATATGAGAATTTTGAAAGAAGACTCTAATAACAAAGTTTTAAGGGGACAAAAGTCCAACAAACATTCCTGTTAGGCAAGGGACCCATAACAAAATATATCCGCTTGTTCAACTTCAGGGATGCCGTTCACCTTTGTGAATGCCATCCACTCCCTCTTCCCAGAGGCCATCTCGAGAATACAGCAGAAATGGTGCTCCCTGGGACGAGGCAGTGCAGCAGCCCAGGATTAGCCAAGCCAGGCTAAAGGAACGGCAACTGAAACACAGCGGAGGTGACTCTGTAAGCAGGGTGCTGAGTCTGGCACACCCGCGGAGGGGAGGGAAAGATGGGGCCGCACGGGACAGCACAAACAACCAAGCCTGGAGTTCGCTAGCTGTTCTCCATCTGTTTTTCTCCGAAAGAAACATGACAGGTAACATTCTCATTCACAACACGCACCTATGACCACACCACAGTCTGATGAAGCCCAGCATTACAGTAATCCAAAATTACCTTTTGGGGATAACTCTCAGCACATTAGGAAAAGGAGTAGTTAGCAAATTTTCAGCATACCTATGATGGGCCTCAGGTTATATGCAATTCCCCAAGCCCCACTTGTAAAGCTGTACCCTCCATTTCCACTAAGAAAAAAACCTCAAATGCCACAGAGACTGACGAAATGTGGAGAATCAGTCTGCTCTAATTCATATTGAAAAAAAGATGTTTCACAAACTCCAGCACTTTATTACAAGTAACTGATTCCATGAGACACCCCTAAATGTGCCCCCACACACCTAGCTGACTGCAACGCACGGGGCTGTCTCCACTCCACGTCAGAGAGCATTAATCAGGCAAGCCGTGGGGCTCCGAGCAGCATCCTGGATGTGTCTGACAGAGAAGGAGTTACACGACGGAAATGATGTTTTTCAGAAAGTTCCTTTAACAATAGTGAGGAGAACAGCGATGTGTCCTGTCCCAAATCCACCTGATACTTCAACCACCCTGCATATTCCCACTGGCCAACAGACACGACCATGGACCATTCTTGTAGGTTCCTCACCCACTCTCACCCTGACCTAACTACCCAGCGTCAAATCCTTCACTCATCCCCCAACTGAGAGACTGTCTCGGGCCCTTCGGCCTTGGTATTTGGACCCTCTGATATTGAACTCTCCGCATTCCCCAATGGACTCATGTTTCAACTTGTCTACTCACTTCCTCCACTTGAACACCACTTTCAGCAGGACCGTCTGTGGTGGTCTTGTCCCTTGATGGAAATCCCAGCTAGGCCAGGCCCAGGCCCGCGCTAAGGGAGTGGCTGGAAACAACGAGAAGCAGAAACTGGAGGCAAAACAAACAAAAAACTGGTGAGAGCTTTAAAATGACGAGAATGCATATCAGAGACAATGGGGAATAAACTGAATTTAGAAATATAACACCACACAAAAAAGAGCTGAATTGACAATGACTAATTCTCAGCTAAGAAATGAATTGTGAAAAGTTTACTGAGGTGCTAAGTTAGGTAAATATATACCACATACACACATAGAATAAAGAACACAAAATGAACTTTTAGTATTAACTCTAATCCCTCCACACTTGGGAACTTACTGAAGATAAAACCCCGTAGCACGCATGCTTTTAAAATATAATTTTGAAATATTCTTCCTTTATCTTTCGTGACTCCATTAGAAGGAATGACTTCTGGGTTCAGGGCTTTTACAGTCATTGTAGAAAATTCTCTCACTGCAGGCAATTGCTCAAGTTCAAACTGTAAACACAGCACCTTAGGGGTCACAAATCACCCTCAGTGTTTTTTATAGGGTCATTCTTCTTTTTGCCCAAATTGTATCCTAAAAGGCACCATAAGGCACTGATGGGCGCTGTGCTTGGTGGCAATAAAGACACGGTCATCTTACCTGTAGCTCCACACTTTTATGGGCCCCTCCCGGCCCTTGTTTATACTGATATTATTTGCTCGACTCCTGCATGCATTTCAGTTTATTAGCTCTGATATTATTTTTGTAGCTTTATCTCTATATCTTCCTATCTGCTACCACTCAGATCTCGACAAGATGGAATTTAAACTGACTTCACTCTCGTTCAACATTCCCTCTCTCAAGTCTGCCACTGCTGCCGCCTCTTATCTAGGACTTCTCCCCCTGCCTCCCCTTTCCTTCCTCTCTTTGCATTTCTCCCTCCTTTGTTCCTTCCCACGCCTTACCCAAGGATTATTCAGACTGAGTACTCCCTGAGAAGTACGCCCACAGTCCCAGAGCCGTGCCCCCACCTCAGTTACTGGCCGACACTCCTAGGCACCAGCCCGGGTCCTGGCCGACCAACTGCAGGGGGCACACTGCTTAGTAGCTTCATGGCCTCCCATCTACGAACCCTGAATGGAACTGTTTCTCAAAGAGGCTAATTCACAGCATTTGGAAAATCTTTCACCCAGCTCCGTTCACTTATAGATCACATGACTGTGCAAGATTAGACACATTTCTAATCCAGCATCTGATCTCATTGCATCACACACAAACCATCAGCATCACAAACTGTTTATATTATTTATCCTCAGGCATGAGCTGTTTTTTTTAAAATTCCCAACGTTTTATGTCTCTCTGGTTGGGGAAAAGAAAATGGAGCTGCACTAATAACATTTTAGTTTGGGTAAGAATGGAGTGGACACTTAGCAATGGCAATTACCCAACTCCCCTGGTAATACATGTAATAGTCATAAAAATCAAAATTAATAAATGGTAGTTGCAAACCTGAAGGCTGACTAGTCATCAGCACATTAATTTTCCTACGCGCCAAACTAGCGATGTTGATTATTTGTTGTTGAAACAGGCTGCATTAAGACAGCCATCTGCTGTGTTTGATTTGATAAGTGGAATTAAGACAACAAGCAGCCAGTTTACAGTCAGCACGACTTAAACTTATGTAACAAAAGGCAAGTGATCTTTCATGTGGGCAGAGTGAACAGAATATTCCCCAAGGATCTAATTTAAATTAATGCCTCTATCACATCACAATTCAAGTTGGATTTTTGATTTGGATAGTTTTGTCCCCAACTGACATCATGAAAGCAGAATATTCACACTTCGGTGACTTGAACATTGAATCGTTGCGCTGTATCACTCATCCGGGCTTCAGCTGTGATAAGAAGCAAGCTTTCAAGGCCAATTAGGTTATTCAATAATTATTTTTACTTTCCATCCTATGCAGACTCTCGATGGCTTCTCGTTTACAGCGCTGCCCGTTGATGACGGCATTAGAGGGTTCTTTGATTCTTACACGGCAGGAGCGAGGCCATCCTCCCGCAGGCTCTTTAAATAGATTGCCAGCAGTCATTCTGTCAGAAGTAGAACTTAAAAGCACTGGTAGCTAGCTAGGAGCAGCTGCTCTGCTGAGCCAAACAACACCGAGCTCTCAGAGTCCAAGCAGCACTGTACAAGATGTGCTGTTCTCAACGATGCTCTCTGCCCTGAGACCTGACGAATTCTTCCATGTTTTAGGTATGCATGCCCAGATTTTTAGGATTAACATGGTTGCATTTCCTAAGTAGTTGTAATTTTTCCAAAGCTTGAAACATAGGTCTTTTTCCACTTTTATGGGTAATTCCTATTACTGCCTGCTAGAGTAATCAAATTATTTTTTATCACTTCTTCTAGGTCATTAAAAAGGACATTCAGCGCGAGTGGCCCCATTGTAATGAAGCCACTAGTGTTGCCCTAGACAACCTCTTGCTCTCCCAACTCATGACAGGACCATCTCTCATTGGGCTTCATGTGCCTTGCCCCCACGCCAATCCGTTCTCCACACAGCAGTGCAGGGCAATCTTTTAAAACATGTCACTTCTCAGCTTGACGCCCTTGATGGGCCTCCCATTATACTTAGGAGAAAGTCTACAGACCTTTAACCCCTTTTGAAAGGGTCTCCATGAGCTTGTTCCTACCTAGCACTGCAGACCCATATTGTGCCACTTTCTCCTCATTTAATAGTCCAGGGACCTCAGCCTCCTTTCAGATTTTAAAACGTGATGAAGTCCACGTCACCTGAGGGTCTTTAGATGTATATGGGGAATGGAGACTATAGCCTGAAGCTTAAGTTTTTTTAGCTTCACATTTGGTTCCTCCTCTTCCCTCTCATTTCTTCGTGACACGTTACACAATTAATATTTGCCGACTGTCTCCCTAGTCTGACTGTGAGCTCCGCAGGAGGGCCCATGTTTGTCCTATTTACCATTAGTCTCTCAGTGGCTATTTATGGAGCAAGTAAATACATTTTTTGATAGTAGGCTTACATTTGAATCATTTAGTATTTCATTATGGATTTTTTTAAAAGACAAAGAAAACATTGTTTTGATTGGAGTGATGATAGAAATTTCAGTTCAGAAAACCATAGTTCTTTCTACTTTTCAGTCATCTCAGTAGAGCATGTCCCCTCTCCCAAAATTGACAATATATAGAAAATACATTTCAATATATAGAAAAACATTTCAAGTGTTAGACGTATCCTAAGGAGACTGCCTAGTTCTTCCATCAACTGCCTACATATCTGATAGGTCCCATTAGGTCACCTTTCATTTCCCTTGAGGTTCAAAGGACATAGTTTATGCGGTCTTCGAGTATAAAAATACTGCAGAGTAAAGCAGGACTGGATCCAGTGATAAGCTAGCAAACAAATGCTTAACAACCAGCTGGGGACAAGGGCAACAGAGCTATGACCTGCAGCACATGCTGGCTTCTGTGATGTAAACACCCCACCCTGGCCAGTTTCAACCTAACCGTGTTTAAGAAATGACTTGCAAAACTCCTGAGAACTTAACAATGGGCTCTGACAAGCCCGTATGGGCTTCTCTAGCACATCGCTGGCTGTATCATTCCACAAAATGACCCACTTTTTAAAAATATATGCCCACATACCCACACACACCCTCCCGCGAACTCACAGCTGTATCGGATACAGAATAACTCGGTTACATTCACTTCCAGAAGATACGCTCTGGGCAAGATGACATGGAAGACGCAAAAAGGAAAATAACTTGTAGGTCCAAAGAATGTATTTGTCCGTTTACTGTGATAAAGTTTATTTTGTAATTATTTGATTTCCTCACTCTATTCTCATCTCAGGTCCACCCCAAGGCAATTTCACAGCTTAGACCCCATAGGTTTCACTTTATCCAAAACTTTTTAAGTAGTGGTACAGCAAGTGTTAA
>PVKM010022235.1:0-21988 GCA_004027735.1 Carollia perspicillata
GGCAGTTTCTGAGTCTGAGTTTGAAGAGCACCTACAGATATTATTCTTAGTCTCTCCTTCAAAGTGATTTTTTAATGGAGGATTTTATCTTTGATAAGATAATTATTTCCCAATTTATTAAATAGTCACCTTGAAAAGATTTTTTTATCAATTTGAGGACTGTGTGATATGCAAGTAAAAGTGTAATTCATGTTGCTAAGTGAAAGTGTAATTCATGAATTATATGTTACAACATGTAATTCATGTTGTAATTCATGTCACTGAATGATAGGTACCTGGGAGGAGGTTACGCTGTTTTTCTTTTTATGTATATGTTTGAAATTTTTCATGATAAAATACAATGCATTAAATGATACAATGATTCTTTTTGAAACGTTGTAAAATTTGATTATGGTAATGGTTGCACAACTCTGTAAATTTACCTAAACATATAGAACTGTACCCTTAAAGTGAGCAATTTTTATGTTATAATAATTATAACTTTACAAAGTTTTAAAAATTAAATGCACGAAATTCATTTGGCAAAGACAAAATAGTGCTGGCTGGCAGGCTTTAAATGCATAGCTGATGATGTATAATTATATTAGTATAAATTTTTTGCTATATATATAGCAATATTTAATATTCAATATATTATCTTCAATATCTGATTTTCTGTATTAGAAATTAATTACTTATTTTACTTAAGACAATTCATTTGGCTTGTTCTTTTTACAGAATAAACAGCAGATTGAGAATGCTTATAAAGCCCTGATTAAACAATTGAAAGAATGTAGAGTTTTTGCATTTGAACCTCTTTTTGGGGATTTAATATGGGACAATATGATGGAAGAGGTACTGAAACTTATTTTTTAAAAAAACTTTTTATTTGAACTAAGTTTTTAATTATAAAAACCTTTCCTATATACCTCTCACACATCTTCCTCTAATGTTTACATCTTATGTAACCATAGTACATGGAGCAAAAACAGAAAATTAACATCAGAATATTATTAAGCTTCAGACCTTATTTGAATTTATTTTTCCACTGATATGTTCTTTCTGTCCTATATTCTATCCAGAGTCCCACATCCATACATTTAGCTATTTCTCTCTATTCTCCTCCAGTCTGTGATAGTTTCTAAGTGTTTCCTTGCCTGACATGACCTTGACAGTTTTGAAAAATATTGATCAGTTATTTTGTTAACATCCCTCAATCTGGGCTTATTTGATATTTTCTCATGATTGGAAGGAGGTTATGTGTTGTTGTCAAGCATGCCACTGAATTGCTGTTGTGTTGGAGCGCTCATAATGTTTGGCTTAACCCTGGTTAAGCTGGTGCCTGCCAGCTTTCTCCACTGCAAAGTTACACTTTCCTGACTGTGCAAATCCTGTTTCTTCTCAAACTTTTGCCGATTAATTTTAGAACCCACTGGTGGACTTTGTCTATAATAGTTATTACTGATGTCTTTACTGTGGTTATTTTCTATTTCACTCTTTTATTCTACATTTATTCTTTAGGAATCTACTGTGAGGGAAAGGTGCTGTAGCTCTGCCACTTACTGGTTTGTTTATATCAGTATGGATTAATGGATATATATTTTATATTATAGATTAAAGTCCAATATTATAAATATTTTGGTTCTCAAATTGTTCCAGGATTGAATGTTAGAAACTCCTTCAAGTTTGTACTGGCATTCTTATATAAGCTGGCCCTCTGTTTTGTTTTTGTAAACTACTTTATTGAGGTATTTATCATCAATTTTTTCATCAGTGCTTCATTTTTTGAGCACCATATTAGTTTTTGAAACCATAACATGTTCTAATCTTGTTTTATATTTTCTCTGTCCCAGCCCTAAAAACTGACCACTTCTCCAAGGAGTTCTGGTTGCTTTTATTGGAAAATGGCATTTAGAAGCCAAGATCTGGGAATGATGTTTGTTCATTGTTACTGGGGTGTCATTGCTACTAGGACTTTTCAGCAGACAGAGCAAGGAAATATATCTATGTATACTAACTCATGTGTCTGTATACATGTATTTTTATCTGTCATTTATCTATCATCTATCTTCTCTCTCATCCATCATATATATTCATACTGATGTTTTTACTCCAAATAAAATCCATATAGTTTATTGTACCCTTGCCCTTTCTTTATTTGTAATTGTAATTGTGAGAAATCCAGCTCCTTTTACCTATACATACTTATTTTTTCAAGTTCTAATATAAACATAAAGTAGTTTTAGAATTGCTAAGCATATCTCATGAGAAATATTCACTAAGCGGATTATAGGATCTATGTGCAATTCTTTTAATATGTAGTCATAGAAAATATACTGTTTTCCAGTGTTATTTAGGATAGTTCCTTTTTTGTCCACCTCCTTTAGTGTGACTGCGTTTATTCATTATTAATAGAGTTAGTTCTTTCATTTCAGTTTGTATTTCATTTTGGGTCTCTGCCACCCATATCCCAGTTGTTTTTAATTATGTTTACTTTGGGGGGATATGTGAAATTTTATGAAACATTATTATGATTTTAAGAATTGGATATATACAAAAAGATACATTTAAAAAACTGGCACTTTATTCTTGTCTTCGCTACTCTAGTCCTGTTCTCTACAATTCACCCCTTTCCTAAATACTTTCTGTAGGTTACTTGTCTCTTTCATCTCAAGTTTTCAATATTTTTAGGAAGTAGATTACTACAGACTCTATTGTTTTCAACTATACAGAAATCCCACAAAATAATGTATCTATATGTGTATGATAGAATTCTAGAAAAATTCATAATATAATTTGAAAAATATAAGAATTTCCTGTAATACAATACCTCATGTTAGAATATAGGGTGACTTAAATTTTACCAATAGAAGTACAATATCTAGGTTTCAGTGTGCTGTTGTTTCTTCCTCTGAAAACTTTCATACTCATTATACCATGATTACCCTCTAGAGGTAGAAACTCACATTTTTTGAATGGATCCTTTCAACGGTATTCTATGTATTCTTATACAATGGAAAGCATGTCATATATACCCTTTTTCACTTTCTAAATGAATATTATTATTTAAATATTTTCTAATTATCAAAATTTTTTCACAATTTTTATTTTTACTGGATGCATAATATTTTCATAATGATAACACATTTAAACTGTTTGAAAATTGGCTGTGACAAATAACCCTGCGATGAACATCTTGGTACATAAATCATGGGACACATGTTAATGTTGTTTACCTCACTTAGATTCAGAACGTAAGTGGCCAAACAAAAAGCATCACCATACTTAATGATAATCCTAAGTATTACCAAACAGCTTTGCAAGAATTCAGTACTTATTTGTACTCTCATTAGCAAAATATGAAAGAAAACAACGTCACACTTCATTGCTATTATCATTAAAATAAACTTTGCTAACTTGAAAGTAAAAGTAAGATGTCTAATTGTTGTTTTTATTACTAAAAAGGTTGAACATTTTTCTTTTGTTATATTTGTTTCTTGTGTGTATTATCTACTCATGCCTCATTAAAGGCTTATATGTTTTCCTATTGATTTATAAGAGCTCTTTACATATTTAAATTTTTAAGGCTTTTACTGAAGTATTTGCTGGAATGTTCTCATTTAAAAATGTTTATCATTTTAACAGCAACATTTATAGTTTTATGTGGTCACATCCTTCTTCTCTGTATCATTTGTTTTAGTAAGATCACTTATGAATAAAAACATTAAAAATTTTTTTTAAATACATTTTTTATTTATCTTTAGAGAGGGGAAGGGAGGGAGGAAGAGAGGGAGAGAAACATCAATGTGTGGTTCCCTTTCACATGCCCCCAAATGGGGACCTGGCCTGCAACCCAGGCATGTGCCCAGACTGGGAACCAAACCTTTGGTTTGCAGGCTGGCACTTAATCCACTGAGCCACACCAACCAGGGCTGAATTAAAATATTTTTGTAAATATCATGACATTTTACGATTTCCTTCTGTGACAGGCACAGGAAACTATTTCTTTGCTTAAGCAACTCTGGCCAGAAGGATCTGACATTCGGCGTGTTCTTTGTGTTATTTCATGCTCATTGTCTTTGAGAATGTCCCACCACTTCTTAGAAAACAGAAAGAAGACTACCTCTTGTCAGGAAACTAACATCCAACAGGTATGATTGTTATAACTTTACTGTGAAATATCATTGTTCTCAATGGTAGAAATTTCACTGGTTTTATCTGATGTTTCTTCCATTTGATATTCTAATTTATTTATATAAACTTTCAAAAAAAGGGAAAATCTAGAATTTGTTTATAAAAACACCTATTGTGCTGTGATAAGATTCAGCATTTTAGTATGCAGATGTTTCCTTTAGTGTGCGTTTAGTCAAATTTGTCCGACAGTCCAGGGAAAATGAGAAAGGAAATTAGCACGTGGAGAGATCTTGTAATGTTAACAATGTTCTTGGCTCTTTAGATGCCTCATGCTATTAAAGTCTCACAGCAACATTTCAAGGGAGGTGTTGTTATCCCTGTTTCACATATGAGAACACTGAGGTTCAGAGAGTCCAGGTAACAGTCCTCAAACCAAACATATTAAGAAGCCGTATGGATTAAATCTCCATCCGTCTTGCCCTAGTTCCACAACACCAGACTGCATTTTGAAAGAATATTTCTGCTGTAGAGTCTCAGTGCCATCCTTGCTGGAGAGACACTAAAAGTTTTAACCTTTTGGTGGTTGGTAGAGTTCATTAAGAATATGTTGACTAGTATGGGTTTGCTCTCAAGTAAATAGTTATCCCTGTATGTTTGTGCACACACCCAGACATACACTCTCGGGCACATGTGTTTGTACATAGACTATTTTGTGTACAACTGGAATGCTGGGGGATCCCTGATTAAAGGTCCTGATTGAAGAAAAATGAAATTTCTCTCTCCTACAATTTCAGAAATGAACAGGACTCATTAGCTTTTGTCTGACATTCTTTATACAGTATTTGGCTTTTTGATGTCTGCTTCAATACATTCTTAGTAAAATATTTGTACATGATTAGGCATGCCATTTTTAATTGTTATCAAAAATGATACTAAACCAAATGTATCTCTGGAACTTCTAATTATTAGATCCTATTTGGCCCTTGGAGGTATTCTGAAACAAGTCTTAGTCTTGTTTCACTTACAACCCTGACAACACCTGGACATGGCTCTGAGGTCCTTGTCCTGCCGTGTTAAACATGCCCACTTCTTGACTCTTATTCTAATTGGATAAGTGTTTCCTCATTCTGGTAATTTGTAGTATAACTTTTAAAATATAGTGCATTGGACAGAACAGAGCATTTACTCAGTGGTTTTTCAGGACTGAGTCCTGTAGGATCATCACTCTCCATGAGCGTCTCGGTAAGCTCATGTGAAGATCGACTTGACCAAAAATGCTGAAAAATGCTTTATGTAAACACAGCGTTGAGGAGTGGATGAAAATTGCCATTGAACTTGCAGTTTCCTGTCCCTCTTACCTCACATCTGCATAAACTCAGTCAAGTTTGTGTATGAAGGAAAGGACTTTCTCAAAAATGTAGAATGAAGGACATAGTAATATGTGATTCCTGCACAGCAGAATACGGCGGCCGAATTTTGTGTGCTGCAAGTCTGTTTCACAGCCAGCTGTTCTCTGCCTTTCATAAACCCTCTTTATTTCATTCAGGGGGAATGTAATTGCTTAAGCCTGCAAGAGATGGAAGATTTGTGTAAACTGCACTGTCTCAGTGTGGTTTTTCTGCTCCACTTACCTCTTTCCCAGAGAGCTTGTATTAGATTCATCACTTCCCGTTGGGTGAAGAACATTCAGGCCTTCCTAAAAATGGTAAATATGTTCTTTATTCATTTATTTATTTATTTTCTGTTTCAACTGTTTGATATAGAAATACCACAATCACCACAAAAGTAGATTTATATGTGAACAATGTCAGCCCTTTGGGGGCTTTAAAAGTTTAATGGCCTCAATCAATCACTTTATAGTTACAACAACTCTCCATGGCAGTAATAATGTACAGCATACTGTACATTCAGCCTAAAGAAAAAGCCTCTCTATTTTCTTTCTTCCAATCTCTGTCAAGATGAGGTTTCTGTGTCATCAACTATAAGGGATTGGTAACTATTGTGTTTGACTCATAAGAGGAATTTCATAAATCAGAGTAATAATATATGATTTTTGTCTGTTATAGAGGATAATTAGAGAAAATGTATAGACTTTAGGAAAATGGAAAGCAAAACTACAGAAGAATTTATCTGGTGGCCCACCACTTAAATCAATTTTGGGTTATTTTCTTTATTTTAAATGCCTATATTTATCTGTCATTATTTGTTATTGTTTCTAATATTGGAAATCTAGATATGTTTTTTCACATATTTTTTTATTTTCTTTCACATTCTTGGCTAGCATCATTTTTAAGTGGCTACTAGTTATTTTTTAATGGATGTACTATGGTTTACTTACCCATTTCTCTGTTACAGGATATTAAGAGGGTTTGAATTGTATTATAAGCATTGATATGCTCTAGGTTATTTGGTGTAAGCTTTTTCCTTCAGTCTGAAGATATTGACTTGACCTAGACTGATTTCCAACAATGAGATTAGTGGACCCATTGACATGGGTTTTTTTTTTAAAAAAAGGATTTCAATACTATATTTAAATGTTAAAGGTGGCTGTTTTAGAACCAGTTAGTTGGGAAGCCAGTCCACAAATATTTATCTAATGCACATGAATTGTGTGAAGTACTGGGCATACAGTGAGAAAAATAAGAACTACTCCTCCCACCCTACCACCTTCATGGACCCACATTTTTGCAGCAAAGACAGATACTGAATTTTTAAAATTGCTGTGAAGAAGGAACTACTCATTCTGAAAAGTATGGCTTCTCTTAAGAAATGAAGAGAAGTAACCCAAGTCTTGAAGGATGAGTAGGAGTTGGCAAGTTGAGGAGTGGGTGAAAACTGGATTCTAGAAAATAAAACAGCATGAGTGATCATCCTGAGGATGGCATGACCAAGAAAATGAGATACATCAAGTGTAACAGGACTAGGATGAATATAGGCAAGTGATAAAGCTGAACAGATGGGTAAGAGACAAATCATGTAGAATTCTATGAGTCCTGTTAAGGGAATGGAGATAAAACTTGACCAAAAACAGAATGAGAACCAATTGGTTGGTTAGTATCATTCAAACAGGTGAGTGGTACTTTCATTTAAAAATTTTTCTCTGGCTTTCAATGTAAAGATTGCACTGTAGAGGTACAACAGTGGATCTGAGGAAGCCAGTTAGATGACTATTACCTTAGTTCACATTACTGTTGATAATGTTAGAGATTAAGGGAGTAGTAAATAAGGATGAATAGCAGTGGGTAATTTCAGAATTAAGGTATAGCATTGACAACTTTTGTGATTGAGTGTGGGAATGTGGGAAAGGGAGAAGTCAAGTGACTCTAAATCTCTAGCTTGGGCATTTGTGGGGTGATGGCATTGTACAAAGGACACTTGCAGAGGAAGATCGTGAGTTCAGTTTTAGAAATACAGAATTTGAGGTGCCAATGAAATATCCAAATGGAGAGATCAGTTGATGTTAATTGATGTCATGTTGTAGATGATATCATTTTGGGAGAGAGATAGGAAGGGAGGGCTTAGGACAGAGACCTGAGATATCCCGATATTAAACAGTTAAGGAAAGGTTGAAACAATGACAAAAGACACTGAGAAGAAGCTGCTTCAATGAATACAAAGGAAAGCCATGAGAATGGGTTGTTCTGAAGGTCAGTGGAACTGGGCCTTTTAAAGGTGGGTGTGGATAACCATATTAAACGCTATAGAGAATTATAGTATATTGGGGGCTAAAACTGATACTTTGGGTTTAATAGCATAAGGCTCACTGTTGGTCATAATTAAGAGGTATATGAACAGAGTGGTGGGAAGCACAATGTATGTTAAAGTGAATTCAGTAGTGAGTGGAAGGGATAAAATACAGGTGAAAAGTAGTTTTTATGTAAGAAGTTGAGAATAAGTAAAGTGACATAAGATAAAGGAGAGTGCTTTTCCTCATGGAGAGGAAAGTGGGTCAATCAGAGTGCTTTTAAAATGGCAGCCCTGGCTGGTATAACTCAGTGGATTGAACACAGGCCTGCGAACCAAAGCATCACCAGTTCGATTCCCAATCAGGGCACATGCCTGGGTTGCAGGCCATGTCCCCAGTAGGGCAAGAGGCAACCACACAATGATGTTTCACTCCCCTCTTTCTCCCTCCCTTCCTCTCCCTCTACAAATAAATGAATAAAATCTTTTTAAAAAATAAAATAAAATAGCAATGATTGAGCATGCTTAAATGCTGACTATAAAAGTTACGAGAGGATAAATGAAAATACAGGTAAATTAAGGTGAGCAGGGATGGGATTGAGAAGATTTCCTTAGATGGAGGTGGATTTCCTTCTGTAATTAGAATCGCATGGATTACAGGATATGAAAGGAATAATTACCATTTATTCTGCACCTGCTTTGTGTGGCCCTAGCCATCTTGTTCAGACAAAACATTCCTCTCCTGGTTTCATTTTACAAGTGAAAAACTTGGGCTCAGAGAGGTTAAACAGACAATCAGCACAGCTAATAAATGACTAAGCTGAGAGCTATCTTCATCTCTGTTCAGGTCCCAAATCCCCATCTCACTATCCTTTGCTCTCTTGATGTGGGAAGCAGTTGAGTATTCCATGGGCAAGCACCCCTCTGCTCTTTCCCATTCTCTGTGCTTCATTTCGGTAACACCCTATAGCTGGATTTAAGTTCAGATACCCTCTAAAATTTTCAGAATATGAGGCCTATTCTGAGGTCTCAGGAGAAACACCTAAGCAAACTGAAGAGAGAGCTTCATGTTTACTCAAATTTTGACACTCAAAGACCACACAGAGGCATTCTTGTATGAAGTGAATAAAATGAGGGACAATTGCTGTACTGTTTTCACATATTGCTGTTTACTCAGTGGTATTATGGGAGAGGATTAGTAAAGTGGGACTTAGTCAGGTCTTAGATAGCAGTGATTCTCAAAGTATGGTCCCCTGACCGATGGCATCAACATTATTTGGGACTTGTTAGAATTGCGAAGTATTAGGCTTAACCCCAGATGGCTTAAATCAGTCTTTGGGGATGGTGCCTAGCAACCTGTGTTTTATGTAACAACCTTTCTAGACGAGTTTTATGCCCAAGTTTGGGAACCATTGCTTGATGGTTCCATGGAAATCTCTTTAGTGTTTTACAGTTATGCACTGCATAATGATGGAGATAGTTCTGAGAAGTGCATTATTAGGTGATTTCCTTGTTTTACTAAGATCGTAGAGTGCACTTAACAAACGTAGATGGTGTAGCCTACTACTATAGTTGTATGTGCTGTAGTTTGAATGGCCAGCAAGTGGAGTAGGTTTGTTTACACCAACATCTCCAAAAACACAGGTAAAACCCTGACAGTTGGCTTATCTTTCTGTAATGTAAGTATCTGAGTTAGGCTTTGATTGCCTTCGCACCCATTTCAAAGAGGCATCCACTTCAAGAGGACTATCTCTAATAAACACTTTGCCTGCTACAGAACAACACAAAAAGCCAGGATTCCTTCCCCCTACCCCCACCCCAGACTTCTTTGTTTTACAGATTTTGGTTGATTTCCATAACTGACCTTTGTGCTACCTGTTTTTTTCTTTTCCTGTGCTTTAAATTCTTGGTTTTATGTGTTAAATTCACCAATGATGAGCAAGACCATCGAATCCTAGGCCTCCATGCTTAACCTTAATAATAGCCAAACTCCAGGCCTATGCTCAGTCTCCATACCCAGGACCTGTGTTCCCCTACCCTCCATCCCTCTTAAAAACGCTGTTTTTTTTCCTTCAAAGTTTCCTAATTGTTGTCACTGAATGGTGTCTCGCAATCATACTGTAATAGGAACCAAAAGGGTCAGGCCAGTTGCAACACTGTTTTGAAAGGAAGATGTCGGTGGGGAGCTTACTGGCCCACGTGAATGCCTCAGGTATTTCTAGCCAATCGCATTACTGTCGATTGACTGAGATGCACACAAAACAGTAATGCCCTATGTTGTGACATTACAACATTATAGCTTTAGGGCAGTTTACCACGTACAGCTTACCATGTCACTAGGCGATAGGAATTTTTCGGTTTCCTTATGATCCATGGGACCATGGTGGGTCGTATATGGGATCTGTTACTGATGTTATTGGGCCCTGGACTGTATTGGTAGATAAAACTACACTCAGGTAGGAGGTTCCTAGTTCTTTGATGTTTATGACTTCATCATGAACCTTGGGCAGCCTCCCTAACTCATCTAGTTAGAGCTGGCTGTTTCATATGGTAGCCAATAACCACAGCTGTGTACTCAGCACTTGAAATGTGGGTAGTCTGAATTGAGATGTGCTGTATGTTTAAAAGAAAGCAGATTTCAAGAACTCAGTATGAAAAACATGTAACATGTAAACCATTCTGTCAATATTTTTATATTGGTTACACACTGAAATAGAACTATTTTGGATATGTTAGGTTAAATTAAAATTAATATCAGCTTTTTTTTACGATGATTTCAGAAAATTTAAAATAATATATGCAGAGGACCCATGTTACATTTTAATTGAATAATGCTGGATTAAAGTTCCACATCAATATAGATCAATAAGTTGCTCACATTTGGGAAGTGTTTGTGTTTTATCATTAAGGGAGTACAGAATAGAGAAGCCTCAGTTTTCCCACCTTTGAACTATCCCCACTGACACTATCCCCAAACACTATAACTGACTGAGAGGATGACTAGGCTTTCATGTGCTGAGGACGCTTCCTCCTGGGTACACTACTCTGAGCTAGGTGGGGTCAGTGAAGACCTCCCTATGCTAGGCAGGAACACAGCTTCATATCATAAACCTGGTAGGCGCACCATCAGTATAGACGATACGAATCTTTGAGTTTGAGGGATTAAGCATCTTCTAGATCCCTGAACAATCAAATACTCTTTATTTTTATTCTTTTTTTGACCTGAAAGTAAAAATTTAAAACATTAAATCCTAAGTAAAGAACAGAGGCACATTTGAAGCCTTGGGACTGTATCTGTGGATGACAGTGTAAGAAAAAATGGTATTAAGACTCAAATATGGATTTCTCTGCTTCAGAATAAAGAACTACACTGGATTCTTTTTTTTTTTTAGTCAGTTTAGTTTTGTGTCTTAATTTTTTAAGGTATAAAGTATTCATGAAAGGGCTTACGTTAGGAACTGGAAAGAGTCCAACCAGTTTACCTGATAGTTGGATTATAGAAATTTTTGAAGTCATATTATAGCTTATTGCTAATATAGAAATTGTCGATAACTTGGTTTTATTTCTGATTTTCAGAAAAAGTGGTGTGAACATTTTCTCCTAAATAATATAGACACTTTTGAATTTTGGAATCTGAATTTAATTCACCTTTGCGACTTAAGTGATGAGCTTTTGTTGAAGAATATTGCTTTTTACTATGAAAATGAAAATGTTCAAGGTACTGCCTTAGTGTATTACAGTAACTACACTTTCTTCCAGAAATAAGCAGTATAAAGAATTTAAAAGTTCAAAATCATTTTCCTGTATTTCCAATATATTAATATAGCATAGCAATTATTCTCTTTTCATTTGTTTACACAGGTGAATGTTTTATTTATTGCAGTTAGAGTATTATATTTTAAAACTTCTCTTAATATTACTCCACAAGTATTTTTGAAAAAATATTGGTAATTTAACAGTTGAATTTTTAATTTAATTATATGCATAACATTTTCCCATAATATTTACTCTGATTAATGTAATCATCCTACTACTATTAGATAGGGATTTTTTTTTTAAGTTAAAGCTGATTTATTCATTTATCACATGTGATTTGTTTTTCTTTCTTTGAGTTCTTTTCTTAGAATAACTTTTCTGTTGTTTCTTAAAGTAAAAAATAAAACTCATTTTAAGAGAATACAACTAATCCAACATTATTTAACCTTAGACCTCTAGATCTGGTTCCTTCATATTGTAAGAATTGAAATGAATTGGCTGCATATAAATTTAACAATCCTCTATAAATTTTCTAATTTCTGAGCAATCATAGTTTTGATTCAGTTTTATTGGCTGTAAAGTTTTGTGTAGCATCACATTTTTATTACCTTAAATGATAATTAGGTACTTACCATCTGTTATTGTTAGTTAAGATAGTTATAATTTTTTTTTCATATTGAAGTAACTGTCACTTTTATTTTTTTTTATTTTAATTGTTATTCAAGTAGAGTTTTCTGTCGTTCACTCCCGTCCCAGTCCACCCCCTCACAGTGCTCCCCCCTCCCTCCCATTTCCACCCCCCTTAGTTTTTGTCCATGTGTCCTTTATACTTGTTCCTATAATCCCTTCCCTTTTCCCCCTGAAATTCCCTCCCCTCTCCCCTCTGGTTACTGTCATAATTTTAATACTTAGTTATAAAATAAGGAAATGATAAAATTTTAGATGTACAATCTCAGAGTCAGTGCCAGGTACCATTTTCATTTAGATGCAGTGTAGAACGCACTGAAAATTTTACTGTTTTGCAAGTATTTCAGAGCTCTATGAATTTAGTGAAAATGTGTGTTTCTGTGCATATGTGTTTCTTTGTGTGAATGACTTTTAACATTTAGTATTTTTAACTATTACATAGGCCTACAAATGAGTTTGGGAAATGTCATTGCGAAGGATTATAAATATCTCTGGAATGCTGTATCAAAGTTGGTCAGAAAGTTTGATGTTGGACAGCCATTTCCTCTGAGAACAACAAAACTTAACTTTCTTGAAAAGAATCCATTACCAATCAAAGGTAATAAACCTCTAAACTAATCTGAAATAAAAACACTATTTCTCTGAAAATGTTTTGAAAGTACCAGTAACTAAATGCTGCAAGTATAAATTATTTTCTGGCACTATGCAATTTAACAATAAATTACCTTTTGTGTTCATATCATCTGGGTAATATGCTATGACTACAGTTTTGGAGCGTTATATATTTTTCTCTTAATTAATGTGCTTTTTTTTAAAGTCAGATATACGTGACTTCCATTTTCAAAAATTTGGCAGTATAATAGATTGAGTGATAATCTCCTGTGGGAAATGAATGGCTGGATAAGGGATACGAAACATCTTTTCATGTAATTATAGCTAAGCTCAAAACAGCAGAAGGAAAATCCCAGGAGCCAAAACTAAAGAGCCTGCTCTCTTTGTAATACTGAGTAAATCACTCAGAGTTCCTGGTTATTGATCCACCCTCCCAAGAAATCAGGGCTCCAGACTTTTTAGCAGGGCCAAGACAACTCTAAGCCAGAAATGAACTTTGAGTGGCCAAAGGAATCTGGCAAATTCTCTGTAAAGGAACACAACTTAAACCCTGGTTTTGTAGGATTTTCTGCCAAATATTAGGGCAAATGCAAATTTATAAAACAATGAAGGAAATAAGCCCTATGAGAAATAGTAAGCTAAGGAACTAGACCTCTTAAGTACTTCAGATTTTATAATTATAAATACAAAATATACTATATATGCATGTAAAAATAAAGAAGTAGCCTTGGCTGGTGTGGCTTAGTGGATTGAGCGCTGGCCTGTGAACCAAAGGGTTGCTGGTTCAATTCCCAATCAGGGCACGTGCCTGGGTTGCTGGTCAGGTCCCCTTTAGGGGGCGCATGAGATGCAACCACAAATTGATGTTTCTCTCCCTCTCTTTCTCCCTCCCTTCCCCCATCTGAAAAAATAAATAGATGAAATCTTTAAAAAATAAAGAAGTAAAATATGAGATTTGAAACATGAGAAAATAATGAAATATTATAAAACACCATTTTTTAAATTTAGAATAACAGAATTTGTAGACATGACCATTGTCAATGGAAGAAGTGTTTCTATATGATGAGTTTCAGGAAAAGAAAATGATCCCAGAAGGAATATGAAGAGAAAAGCTAATTGGAATTTGGAGTGTATTGATGTAAGGATATTCTCATGGTATGGAGAAAGAATATATGATACATACATTCTCCTTCCTTCTGTCAGGATGAGTTCCACCAGACAGAAACTTGAGTGCAAGTAGTTTATTGATCCCAGAAAGGTCAAATATAAGGTAGTGGTAAGATTAGATAAGGAACAGAAGAAAATGAATGCAGGGCATTTTAATGAGTAGGTTTCCACTGTTGGCAACTACAGGTACATTTTACTGGGAATCTCAGCCTGTTGCTTAGGGCTATGTCTTGAACACTAACTTCTGAACACTGCTCCATGTGGGCTGCAAGATAAAAAGTGCTCAGGCTGAGAGTTGGAGAGCTTGTAAGAGGAAGGTATAGAGTAAAGACAGAAACAGCGAACACCAAGTGGGTAATAGGCAGAGAGTGATATCAGGTTACTTAGAATCATAAACCAGATACTAAATAAAGCTTTTATTAGCTCACTATCATGTATACAATATATATGTGACATGTATGCTATCTACTTGCCTACATACTTAAATGATGTTTATTTTTATACTCTAATATATGTCAAAATGTTTTAATGTGGGGAATAGTTTTATAGGAGGGGCTGGATTTGATAAATACAAATAAAATCAATGAAAAATGTTTTTAAATGTAAAGTTTTAAAAATTAATGTGTAAGAGCCCTGTATGAAAGTTTCACATTTGACCTTATTTTAAAATTTTATTCATTTACAGATACCTCCAAGGAAAAGATGCCCAGTTTGGGTTTTATTCCAGTGTCATCTGAGGTGGTTGATAAATTTGCTGGAGACATTTTGAAAGATTTGCCTTTCCTAAAGAGGTATAGGGCCAAAAGTAGCTTTGTTCATACTTGTGTGGAATGGAGAATTAATCATTAAAGAGTCTTTGAAATGTAACAGATCAGAGTATATTAGATGTAATACATGTTTGTAACACATAATGAGTTTAGTATCAAATTTATAAATGCCCTTTGATCAATACTAGGTGTAAGTTAACATGGCTCTAATCTCAGAGTAAAATCACCCAGCTGCATGTTTCTAATTAATGAACTAATGAATGGATATTTGTGGTTATTAATGGGACTGTTAAAAACATGGAGTGGATTCTGGGTTATGAAGCCCCTAATTAAACTGTTCTTGGGATTCAACCATTTACATCGTATCGCAGAAAGAGGAAAGGGGCCTATGATTTTTTAAAATACTACTACAGAATGTAATCTGTGTTATGTTATATTTGAAAGCATGCACTTTACAATATGGCTGTATTTCCTTTTTCTCTCCCAGGAATGATCCTCGTGTAACTGCACTGGTTAAACACAAGGAGTTTGATGAACTCGTGCACTGGCATTCGCGCAGGCCCCTCAGCGATGATTACGACCGGACGAAGTGCCAGTTTGACGGTGAGCTCTGTGACTCTGGTGAAATAAATTAAAGCCAGTTTCACTCTCTGCCTTCCATCTCATAATGAAATATTAGCATATCATGTGCCGCAAATTCTATTTCTTGAGTAAGACTAGTCCAGAAGATATTTAGATGAATGTCAGTGAAGATGGTGATGAAAAGTCCCATCTTGTTCCCTGACAGTCTTAGGGGAAGTACCCAGACACTGCATTTGTCCCCGTAAAAGTTAGAAGCTGTCTTAAGCAAACACTGTTTATAGTTGAAGAGATCTGTGTATTCCTTGAGGTCAAAAAAATATTGAGGTCATAGTCTTTTAAGCAATTACAGCTGCTTTCACACTGTCCGGGTTACTGTGCATCACAAGCACCAGCATTTTATCTGCCTGCATGCTCAGGATGGTAGGAACTGCAAAAGGAGGCCCATGGAACCACTCACCATAGAGCAACAGAGATTGAATTAGGGATCTGATGTCCTTGGTTCATTCCTTGTTTTCATCTCACTTTTGTCTACCCTTGTGTTCACTTCTACCCTCTTCCAGGTTGACAAACTTATTTTCAGAAGAATCTAGGAGGTGCATAGTAAGCCTACTTGTATGAAGTACTTATCAGACTGCTTATATAAACAGCTACCAAGATTTCGCAAGATGGGAGGGGATATTTTAGATTAATCAGTAACATCCTTCAAAGTGGTTTGATTTGATAAATGTAGATAGACATAGAAACATTAACTCACTTAGTTATTCCCTTTAAGTGATTATTATAGTTTTTCTTGGGTAAAAGAGTAAGTCGCATCTTGATTGTTAATATTTCCTGTTATTGTACTATTTTGCCATAGTACAACTTTTTCTCAACCACCAGGTTGTTGATTCTGTGGCTGTAGTCTGGAGTAATGGTTTTCCTATCAAGTAATACAAGAAGCCAGAATTTCCCAAATGGATACCTTCTTGACTTTGCCTCTACCTTCCTTTCCTAACATTTTTCACAGGGTACATGACAGGTAATACCTAGAATCTGTAATTCTTCATAGCATCCTGATAAACAGTGAAAGACTGCTTTGTCAGTTACATCCTTTAAATAAAGTAAGGAATTATTCTATAGACAAGAGACTCTGAGTTAAATATTCCCTCTTTAACAAAGGTGAACAGGAAATCACTTTTTCAAACTAGAAAGTAAAGTGCATGTTTGGGTGGGATGAGGTGAATAATCAGTGAGAATATCATTGAAAAAATATAGTTGTGCTACATTTAAGTCTTTTCTTTTCCAGAAAAATCTAGAGATCCTTATGTTCTTAGAAGTGTGCAAAAGTATCATGTTTTTCAACGATTTTATGGAAGTTCATTAGAATCAATCACTTCCAAAATCATTGTAACTCAAAATATCAAGCCAAAGAAGACTTTCAGCGAACCCAAGGGCAAAAAGGCAAATGTAAGTTCTATAAATTCTATCAGAATGTTTTACTCTTTTTTATCTCTTCTTAAGCTGATTTTTATTCAGTCTCTGGTAGTTTCTTATATATATATATCCTATTTTATTTACTTGCTAAGGTACTCTAAACTGCACATCTATGCATATTAAATATACATATTTTTAAAGTGAGACATTAAGTGGGCTTGGTTTTAGAAATGTTGAAACAACAGGAAATGTATAGCTCTTTGGGAGTTCTGGTTCAAGATGGCAACATATAAGAGATTCCTGAACTCATCTCCTCCCATGGACACAGTGAATTTACAGCTGTCTTAATTATTCCCTTTAAAATTCCCTTGGAAGGAAATCCGGAAACCAGCTGAGTGACTCCCACACATTGGGTGAATGAGAAAAACACCCAACAAACCAGAAGGAGACTGAGACATACTCTTGCAGTAAACCTCACCTCTGACAGAGTGACATACAGGATGGAGCAAAAATAGGTTTATAGTTGTTTGTATGGAAAATAGTATAATATTCAATAAATAATAATACAAGAACAAACTCCATGTTTTGCAGACTAACAACTGTAAACATACTTTTTGTCTCACACTATAAAATTATCGAGGAACTCACAATTCTCATCTCTCCTTCAGGAGGGAAGGGTTCGGATCCAGCATCTAGTACTCCAGCTGCTAATAGGCCCCCACCCAACATCTACTCTGAATGCCAATGGGGCTTACTCCCACGAGACCTACCAGACTATAGAAAACAAAGACATGGTTCTTAACAGGCTTGCACTGTACTGGCCTAGCTACCCCCAGGGCTCAGCCAGAGGCTGCAGACTAAAATAGCTACCTCTCATTCTTTAGCCTGAAAGAGGCTAATTTTCATACTTTAAAAGCTGCTGCCTTAGGGTCAGTCTTCTCATTTCTATATTCTCCCTCTGGCCTGCTCCAGGTGGACAATGTAATAATGTAAATAAATGTAAGATGTTTTACATAACCCAAATGGCAACCACAAAGCTAAAACCTATAACCCATAGACAAAAGATAAAAAGAAAGAAATCTAAGTATACCACTATAGAAAATTATTAAATCACAAGGAAGAGACAAAGAGAGGAAAGGAACAAAGGAATTATAGAATCAGCCAGAAAAACATGTAAAAAGTGGTAATTGTAAGTCAGTTCCTGTCAATAATTATTTTAAAGGCAAATGGACTAAATTATCATTCAAAAGACATAAACTGGCAGAATGAATAACAGCAGAAGACTCAATTACATGCTGCCTACAAGAGACTCGCTTTTGCTTTAAGGACACACAGGCTGAAAGTAAGGGAGGGAAAAAGGTATCCCATGCAAATGGAAACCAGAACAAAGTAGGAGTAGCTATACTTACACTAGAGAAAATAGACTGTAAGTCAAAGACTTTAATGAGAGAGAAAGAAGGTCATTATATAATAATAAAGGAGAGAAATAAAGGTAAGAACCTGAAAGCTTTTTCTTTAAGATCAGGAATAAGACAAGAAGCCCACTCTGCCACTTTTAGTCAATAGTACTGAAAGTCCCTGCCAGAGCAATTAGGCAAGAAAAAGAAATAAAAGGCATCCCAACTGAAAAGAAAGCTAAAACTGTCTCTCTTTGCAGATGATACAATAGCATGTGTAATAAAACCCCAAAACAAAAAACCATGAAGACTCCACCAAAAGACTTTTAGAATCAATAAGTAAATTCAGTAAATTTGACTTGCAGGTACAAGTCAATGTACTGAAATCTGTTCCATTTCTATACATTAATAATGAATTATCAGAAAGAGAAATGAAGAAAACAGTCTTGTTTACAATTGAGTGAAAAAGAATAAAATACTGAGAAATAAATTTAACCAAGAAGATGAAAGACCTGTACACTGAAATCTGTATGTCATTGATGAAAGAAACTAAAGAAACAAAGAAATGGAAAGACATTCCATGCTTATGGACAGAAAGAATTAGTATTGTTAAAATGTCCATACTACCTAAAACAATCTATAGAGTCAATGCAATCACTATCAAAATTCCAGTGGCATTGTTCACAGAAATAGAACAAACAATTCTTATATGTAAAATCTAAAAAAAAAAGTGAAAGTTCTAGAAATAGATAGTGTGTAAGTTACCAGGAGGTGGGAGTTGGAGGAAACAGGGAGATTGGTAAAAGGTACAAACTTTCAGCACTAAGAGGAAAATGTCTGCTAATGTAAAACATGATTACTGTAGTTGATAACATTGTATCACATCATTGAAACTTGCTAAGAGAGTAAGTGTTAAATGTTCTCATCAAAAATAAATAAATAAATAAATATGTGAGGCGATGGATGGGTTAATTAAGTCAATGTGGGGAATTCTTCCAAAATTCGTATGTATATCAGATCACCATGATGTACACTTTAAATATTTTACAGCTTTGTCAAGCATGCCTCAATAAAGCTGAAATTAAAAAAAGGAAGTCCAAGAAGAAATGAGAACATTTGTTCTTATAGTAAAAAAGCCCCTTCCCCAAGCCCAGCTAAGTCATCATTGATTTTCTTTTTTCCATGATGACCTTTTTCATAGCCAATTGTATTATTAATGAGACCATCCAACAACAGGTTTGGATGTTTCACTCAGGGCTACCAAGAATCTGCTGCTGTGGTTTCTCCTTCTCCTCTTCCTCCTTCTTCTTCCCCTTCCTTCTCTTCCCTTCCTCCTCCTCCCCCTCTCCTTTTTCTTCCTCCTCCTCTTCCTTCTCTTCCCCCACTTCCTCCTCCCCTCTTCTTCTTCCTTCTCCTCTTCTTCCTCCTTTTTCCCCTCTTCCCCTACTTCCTTCTCACCCACCTCTTCTTCCCCCTTCCCTCCTCTTCCACCTCCTCCTCCTTCTCCTCCTTCTTCTTCTTGACATTATAAAATGCCAAGTTTCCAAAAATCCTCATTACATGGTACAGGTTATGAAGACTGAAAAAAGTTCATGCTTTTTTCTTATGCATTGTTAGAAATTAAACAATCTGATGGGAATTAAACACCATTAGCACTATATAAGTGTGGTCTTCTAGCAGCAGTTTAATAAATGTGCATATTCAAGATAGAAACATTTTCCTCAGCAAAGAGCCTAGGGTCATCCTTGTCCTATTGAGACAGAACCATGCTGAATTAACCCAAGGCAGTACATATGAAAGATTAAAACATTAGGAAATCTCAATATTTATTGATTAGAATTAAACACTGAGAAAGTGATGGCAACTAAAATGGACTCCATTACAGGCAAAGTTTACATATGAATTTCATAAGTAGCCAGAATAGTGGAAGGTTTGTCAGAATTCTCCTGGGAATATAATTTTCTAACTTGCCTTTTTACATTAATAAACCAAAGTGGGGAAAGTGGCTCCATGTTGTGTTTTAGGTCAATTAGAAATGCATATCTAGATAGAGCAAATTATTTGTATTTGTATTGTTTCTTATATTCACTCCTTTTCTTTCTTTCTTTTCTATTTCCTCATTCATTTATCAAACATTATGAACTAAATATTTTGGCTTGGAACATACAACAAATTTCACACATTACTGTTTCAAGGAAATTATCTAGAGAGGAAATATGACAAGTAAAATCATGGATCCAATACATGTGGTGAGAGCTTTGATAGTGCTTTGGTGCCCAGGAAGAGGAAGAACACATGATATAGTCTTAGAGTTAGGAAAGGCTTCCTGTAAGAAATATCTGAAGGACAAGTCAAGGACAGTGAGATGACCATGAGGAATGGAGGAGGAAACCAATTAGAGACAACAGCAGGAACCAATGCATGGTGTTTCTGATTTTGTTATATTTACTCTTTGATTTATAATCTACACCACCCAGAAACCTAAAAAGTTATCTCAATGGAGTTTTTTCTATTCATTAAATTAAACTGTTGTAAGTTTTCATTTAAAGAAGGCTTTGATTTTCAGAAACAAACAGAAACTAAAATTGTGCCTATTCAGGAATGGGGTGATGGTCAAAATAATCTATATACACTTCAATATATTGTCTCATTCATGAAATATCATCTAGGAATGTTTCCATCTTGATTCATGATGTTTCTTTCCTTTTGGGGCAGACAAAGGCTGAAATAATTACTAGAGAGAATAAGAAGAGGTTATTAGCCAAGGAAGAACAGAAAGAAGAGGAAAAATGGAATGTTCTGTCATTTTCCATTGAGGAAAAAATGAAAGAGAATTTAAACTATGGAATACAGAACCTGGAAAATTTTTTAAAATCATGTAAAAGTAACTCTGTGAAATATCGAGTTGAAATGACTGGATTAACTGCCTGCTTGAAAGCATGGAAAGAACATTGTAGAAGCCAAAGAAAAGGTATATGATATAAATATAGAAATATGAATTTATACATACATATATATTTGATCCTTGCCTGAGGATATGTTTATTAATTTGAGAGAGAGAGGAAGGGAGAAAGAAAGAGAGAGACAGAGACATCAATGTGAGAGAGAAACATGGATTGGTAGTCTCCCGTATATGCTTAACCGGGAATCAAACCTGCAACTTTTTGGTGTGTGGAACAGTGCTCCAACCAATGGAGCCACCTGGCCAGGGATGAATTTTTATTTTAATGAAGAAAAAAATACAATGATGATAGCTGTCACTTATTAACTGGAAATTTGTACTAGAAGCCTTAGACATATTATCTGATTTTATTCTTACAAAATTCCACTAAGTATTCTTACCTTTATTTTATCAATGAGCAATGAAATCTCAGAGTGGATCCCAGTAGCAAATATTCAGCACATTCACAGGTAAATTCAAATCAAATCACAATCAAAGAGAGGTTTGAGAAATACTGCTTGCAAATTTGTGGGAATGGTTAAGGGAACCGGCAAAGTTGGGGAAGCACCCAGGGAGAATCTGTCGTTCATCTTTGAGATCTGAAGTATAAATATTTTTTTTCTGGGTAAAACTGGATCGTGTTCGTTAGCATGCTGAGTTCTTCTGAAAGTTGCTGTGGTTCTATGTACTCTACAATTGCTACAGGAGAGAGTAGAAAAGAAAAGGCAAGAAAAAGATGAAGGAGAAATGACATATAAATTAATAGCAGGTGAAGCGATCATGTGCCTTCCCTCCAAACTGACAATTCTTCTGAGTAAACCTAATTGTTGTCAGTCTTGAGCATCTCCACACTTGACATTATTTAACAC
>PVKM010022236.1:0-21985 GCA_004027735.1 Carollia perspicillata
ACTCCTCATCATCTCACTCCACACTACTTTATAAAATTATAGATTCCAGGAGAGTATTATATGCCTCCATAATAATGAACCATTTTAATTTTTGACTGATCCCAGGGAAACCTGTCAGTCCGTCAGAGGAAAAACAGCACAGCATCGTGATAATTTTCTGAAGAGAGAATCAGTCTTTGACTTCCTGAGAGTTGACATATGCTCATTGGGCTGATTTTTGAATTGTTTCTAATGGAGGGAGGGAGGGCTTCTCAATTCAATATCCCAAGTATGCATAAAACATGAACCGCTAATGCATGTTAAGTGCCTATATATAATGCCACCTTAGATAGTGTCATGGATGAAAAATGTTCTGTCCAGCTTAACACGGATGGAGAACACCACATAGCACGAGTCCCCAGAGAAGCAGGCATTAAGACTGAAATAAGACAGGAATAGACACAAGGAATGCAAGACTCCAAGAATGATCACCATGTTTGTAGACGCCGTTTTCTTTGCTGTTAGTGAAGTCTTTGTAATTGTCACTCATTCATTCAATAGATATTTGTTAATATTTACCAGAAAATGTGCTAGGTCCTTGAGAATCCAGTGGCAGAGGCAAATAGAACTGGATGCTTCCTTCCTAGAACTTGGATGCCATATTCTCCATCTCCAGCCCAATCTGTGGAGACCGCCAGTTGATTTGAAACGTGTGTTGCACACAGCTCCTCTCTGGTTGTGTGTCTCTGTTGCCTTTGCTTGGTGTCTATTGTACATTCTGTGCTGACTTTTTTGGTCAGAAACCATTCAAGCTGCTCAAGACTTATTTTCGAAAAAGCACAGAGAGAAATGGGTTCTCCCCCAAAAAAAAGGAAAAAAGAGAACGCAAAGCATTCCCATCCACTCTCTGCATCCCGCCCTTTGGATGCAGAAATGTTTACTTTGCACTCTCTGCGACGGGAGTGAGAGCAGCCCGGGTCATTGAGGGGTCACGTCCGGTGTGTGGAGAGGGAGCTGTCTGTCAGCTTGTCGTTGCATAGAAGCACCCACTGTAGGTGCTTCCTTGAGCTATAAAGAAGTACACGTGCTTTCGGTTATTTATTTATTTATTTCCTTCACATGTAGTACTAGTTTTCAGAGTCAGCCTTCATTTCTGCAACAGAATTTCAAGTTATTCTTTCTGAATGTAGCAATAACTACTGGATACAGACCACAGGTAGGGAATTGTAGGCATCTGTTGTCTGTTCATCACTGCATCTCTAGTGCCTAGAAGAGGGCACGGTACATTGAACGTATTCCAAAATCTTTACTAAATAAATGAACGAGCGGACCCAGAATTCACCTGTACACAACTAGTGAAGCCTCCCTGACAAACCTCCCACTGTCTGGGTAGTCTACCAAGTCCTTATTTTCCATCCCATTTCCGTTGTCTGGCTGGTTCCCAGGTTCTTCTTATTTTGTGTTCCAAGACTTCTAATGTACATGTTCAGCTACTCAGCTGGATTTTTCTACCTGTGTGTGTCTATTTGGTTCCCAGCCTCTACCATCACCTTTGTTTTTATTGTTTGTTGTTTTATTTTTTTTTCTCTGTAAAGTCTTTCCATTCTGCTGGGCTCACCTTTGATTTGGAATTCTCTTAGTTTCTCCTAGTAATATCTTCCTTTAAGCCATCAGCAATTAACCTTTTAAATGCAAAACTACACACACAAGCCAAATACAAAGCATATTATCCCACAGACACTATATGGAAAATCAAATGAGGGAGAGTGAGGTACAGAGAATATCTGGTCACCATCAGAGTGCTGCAGACTGGCTTGAGTTTCTTCTCCGATCAAGAGCTATGGGAGATGGTGTCAGTGCCGACGTTCACCTGGCCGTATGACCCCACACAACCCTGACTGCGACCCACTCCCTGCTCTGCCGCAGACAGGCAGCTGGGTGGCTTCCCCGCCCAGCGCCCTGCAGCCAGGAAACAGCATTACCCGGCACCTCCTGCTGGAGGAGAGAAAATGCCTAATGCGCCCCCATGGGAAATGGGCATAACTGGAAAAATAGGCCACCTAGGAAGTATTCTGACTGCCGTGAACCACAATAACGATAGATAAAATGGATTTTCTCCTGCACACTGAATGTGTAGTTCTTTTGTTTACTCTCTGAGGGGTAAGGATGATTTTCCTCTGAATATAATAATTTGCAAATACAAACAAAATTTAAATACCCAAATTTGTTGCAAATAGGAATTTCTTAAAAGTCTCTGAATCAGGTAGAGGCTAAGAACTCAAGTATCCCGCCCTTTCACAAATTTTCCATTGACTTTCTTTCCAAGAAAATCTGGAGTCAAACACACTAACTTACACTAACTTAGTTTTTCTGTGAAGATATTACCATGTATCTTCAAATGATTGGAATTGTCTGTTTTCAACATCATTATACCTGAATAAAACTAACAGTATTTCTTTAACATTAGCAAATAGCCTGTTGGTGTTCACATTTTCCACATTGCCTTATAAATACTGTGCAACTTCCTCTGTTCACAATTTGATTCGTTTGAATAAAATTCTGAATAAAGCCCATATATTAAAGTGGCTGATACTGACCTTCAATCTCTTTTAGTGTATAGGTTCTTCCCCCTCTAGTTTTTTTAATAAACAAAAATGAACCAATTTTTTGTAAAAACTTTCAACCTTCTGGGTTTTACTCATTGCATTTCACTGGGAACACACTCAAGTTTCGATTGTTTTTACCAAATAATTTCCTGAGTCAGATGTCCACATAAGTAATTTTAAAATCTGCCTTGATTCTGTAGAGTCATACCAGTGAAACGTTTTTTTAGAAATTACTTAATAAAGCATTTCATTACTGGATTTAATGTCTTTAGGTCTAAAACATTTAACATGTCCGCTGGAGCCTCTTCCCCAGCTTTCAAAGGTGCACAGGGAGCGCGCTCTCCATGTGAGGCTGCCGCGTGCGTCAGCCAATGTTCGCGCTGCTCTGCCTTTGCCTTCGATCCTCGCATTTGGAAGGCAGGTGTGGGTTGTGAATTACAGCGCAAGTTGAAATGTGATTACTTCTTCTGTTTACTCTCAATGTATGGCCTGTCCCAAGCGGTCTCCTTTATCCCCCCAGTTCTAAAAATACAAGCCTTAGCGTTGCCACTTTGTTTCATTTTAGTATTTTCTGACCAAACCCTTGTGGCTCCCCATCTGAAAGCACTCGCAACCGTAACTAGAGTTGAGTCTCCGAATTTAAAAGCAAAATTTAATCACATATTTACAGCGTATTTTTAACCAGACCTCAAAATTATTGCTCTGTTGCATGAAATACTCCTAAGGAAAAATGCAAATAAAGAGTCGGCCAACACCCGGCTTTGGAGCGTGCGTGCTACCCGTGGCGGTCACGACGACGCCAAAATTCTTCCTTCAGCCAGAGACAAATTTGCGTGGCTGGAGGGTCCTGGGCATGAAAATCTCATTTCCGTTGGTGGCTGAATCCATCCACTTTCCCTTAGAGCGCTGTTTTCATGGTAACTTTAACATCTTCCAAGAGAGGTCGGCAAATTCCTTCTGGCAGGAACCCTCTGACGTCATCCACCGTGTTGTCCAAGGCCTCTCCTGCGCGCTCCGAGCCAGAGCGGACGCCACACTGCGCTTGCAGCGTCTCACCAGGGGATCACCCTTTCTTTGTACCGGAGCTCACACACTAATCACAGAGCAGTCTCAGGTTTATTGAAATTTCTCTGGTCCTATGCTGCTGTCATGGTCGATGCTGCTCTCTTCCTGTGCATTTCCACCAAATATGCCCTTTGCAGCTGCCTGGGCGGTCCTAGCAGAGGAGAATGGACCGGGGCGGGGGTGCAGAAGTGCGATTACTTTCGATTTCTGTAAGCAGAAAGCAGAGAACAACTTCCTGGCTAAGCTCTACTTCGAGATGCATGACCTTGACGGGTAAGGCAAATGAAACAAAAACCTGACAATAATTTAGAACTGTGTGTGGTCCTGGTCAGCTACGGTCCTGGTCTGCACAGAAACCATGTCCAGACAAACAGGCCATTAGTTGCCTGTGCTCAGCGTGGAGTCGGCCCATGTGCAAAACCTTTGCAGAGTCCACTGTCATCTTTGCATTGGGTACTACTCTGTCAGGAGCAAAGCTAAGAAAGTAGCTCCTAAATATTCTTGCCACAAAAGATCGATGGTAGTTCAGTGACTTGTTGGAGGTGTTGACAAACTCTATGGTGGTAATCAGTTGCCGTGCATACAGGTATCAAATCAACAGCTGCCACAAACACATAATGTTACATGTTAAATATATATCACTGAAGTTGATATATATATTTAAAACAAAAATAAAAGATGACAGCGGCCAATTGCCAGCTGGGTTGAGTTAGATTAATGTGAGAAGGGTCACTTTTGGCGCAACTAGAAAAGAAAGGGCCAGGAGAAGATGAGTAATTTCACCGTTCACGTATTTTAGCCAAGTTAGGAGCAGGACAACCCAGGGAAGGGGCAGTCTTGTTTGACCTTAGTGTAAGGCCACCCGAGGATCCCCAGATTCTGCAAGTTCTCCAGTTTGTTCAAATGGAGAAGTATAAATAAAAACAGCAGCCTTGTAATTAATTGGTTTGGATTTTCAATTCACGAGGTGGGAAGTAACATCCATTCCTTGTCCTCCTCTCTACATACTGGAATGCACACGGGTGACTCTCTTGCTTTGCTGTCACAGTCCCTAAGCCTCTTGTTGTGTATTATAACCTATAAAACACTCTAACAAGAAAGAGAGGGCAGAGTCGTCCGATCCTTCTGGGCTCACGGAAGGAGCCACGCAGGGCCCCCCACTCGTCTTTGCGGGGGAAGCCAATGGAGCTTGCCCACTGTGTCTGACTTTGAACTTGTTTGCCCACGGCAATCTAAGAGAACTTTCTGTCTATAATTTCTAAGCTACTGTCTATATAATATTTTTATCTGTCTTGACATTGCATTAGATACTAGATTACAGAATAACTCAGAATCTGAAAAGCAGTACTGTTCACCCAGTGCAGTGCACGAACTCCTTGTAAACACAGCCAGTGGGGTGACGTAGCCAAGCGTCATTGTGATCCAGCAACGCTGGACAACATGGAGAATGTGGATACCCTTAATTCAGGAGCATTTGACAATTTAACTTTGTATGTTAACTGATTAACTTTATGTATTTCTCAGGAGGGAAAAACAAAGAAGTAACAGGCAGGTGGCATATGAAGAAATAAACAGAATTCAACAACAACAACAACAAAAACAGGTATCTGAAAGAAGATGATTACAATCCCAAAGAACACTAACATGTGGATTCAATGAACTCAGAAAGAAATACAGATATTTCCAATGCAACTGAAACAACAGCCTGTTTGCCTCGAAAGTTCACGTATGTGTGTTAGACTGCTGACAAGCCACACAATGGCTGAGCTTCTCATTTAAAACAAAGACCAGCAGGCCACTGATAATCTCAAAAATTGACCTGAGGCTCACGGAGCCCTCAAAGATGAGTCATAGATTACTAGAGCCAGAGGGCATTGGGGACCATTGAGTCAAACTCTGCGTGTGGCCGTCACTTCTCAGGGATGATAAGGGACCTGCCTGACTCTTTGGTAGGAGAGGCAGGACTCACACAGAGAAATGCACACTCAGGCAGTCTTCTCATGGGGTGGTATTTTAAACTGTTTAAAAGCTTTTCAGACATGTGGCCAGAAAAGAAAAAGAGAGAAGTCAGAGCCTTGCTGAAAAACCAAAACGCTGAAGGAAAACTGCGAAGTGTGTAGGTAGTTATGACCCAAGTCCAACAAAGTTCAGCTGCGCCTCCCATGTGACCTCTAACAAACCGGTCTCAAGACTGGACGTGCAGTGACGAGCCTCGCGGAAGTGGACTCCCGCGGCCCCCGCGCTGCGGCTGAGCGTGCAGAGCAGGGGCTGTCCTCCCGGTGCTCATTGCCGGTGACACGTGTTTGCTTGGGTTTGTGCACGATATGTTATTTCTCCAGCACACAGGTTTGTGTCAAAGAGAACACACAAATCCCCTTAAAATGCAGAACAGAGAAAGACAAACCCGTCTGGTCTCACTCTACCGAAGTTCTTTGTAAATGAGAAGCACTAGGAGCAAGTTGGATACCGGGGACCTACGCAAGGGCTTTGAGAGAAGCAAAGGCCTGACTCCCACCCACGCCTTCCCGAATTCCTCTTCCTCCCCTCTCCCTCCCCCACCTTACCATACAAACGCTGACGGAGGCTATCTCGGGTCTCCGAAGTATATTCTATGTGTGTTTATTTTCTCCATCTTCATCGCTACTTTCATAGTCCTAGCAACAGCATCTCCGAGATCACCTAATTTTCTGATTGATCTTCTTGCCTTTTCTCTCATTTTCTTACCATCTGTTCATCACAGAACAGTCGGACTCCTCAATTTTAAACACAGATTGAACCTGCTCCTTCCTGGTTAAAACCTTCCACTTTTCAAAGCCCTCAGAATAAAATTCAAACCCCTTCACCTGTTTGGGAGGGGAGTTCGCAGTACCCCAGAGTTGAAAGAAGAACTGATTGATAGCAAGAGGAAAGTACCGTCTTCATCTCCTTTGTTCTTCAGGGTCTATCTTAAGTGAAATGAAGCATGTGAGCTCAGAAAATAAATCCTACCTTGTAGGAAATATGTAGGGCCATAAAAATGTCTGTTAATTTCCCCTGTATTGTTCCGAGTCTTTATTTAACCCTCATTTAAGCACTGTAGATGGCCCTCTTAAGATACAAATGGAAATAGCATTTACACATGATTTTAGAAGACTAATAGAAAAAGTTACCTACCACTGAGTCCAGCATAATGAGGAGAATGGTAATTTGCAAGAAACTCTACCTCAAAAAAACTGTACACTCAAGACAGAATCAATACTAGGTGCCGCGACTGCTGTTAATCATTTTTGTGCAAATGCTGAAAGCTACATAAAGAGGGAGCTAAAGAGGGCAGCATTTTCTTGAGTGAATGGGGAAGTAACTGACTCGAGGCAAAGGCATGGGGATGACTCCAGTCGGAGAGCCAGAGTAACAGAGAATAAATAACCCGAGGTCTCTGTGGGCCAGCTGGACAGGGGAGGCGAGCCTAATGAACTTTAGCTCCATACCAGTCAAAACGCGAGTCCTGAGGGGGCCTCGGGAAAACCGTTCATGTTCTTCCACCCGTCTTCCTATCATGTGACTACCAAATGACACCAAGTACCACCAGAGAAGCTCCTGAAAACCCTGTATCTTTGGTCTACATTTCCACTAAGGTCAACCCATGGGGAAGTAGGCATTCATCTTGGAGATCTTTCCTATTCTGTCTTCTTACCTGTTCTTACGTTTGAGAATAACCAGTAGCTTTCGGAAGCTACGCGTACCCCAGCCACTCTCACAGAGATTATGATTCAAAACTCCCTGGACCATTCTGAGGCACGCTCCCAGCTGAAGACTGCAATCCAGAAAAAAAAAAGGGGGGGGGGGGGGGGGGGGGGTGGGGAGGAAAGCCGGCAGGACTGTACCCACCTTAGCTGGTAGAATAAGTCCAGGTCTTGAGATCCTGCAGCCTCTGCTGCCCCCTGGTGGTAACTATTGAACTTACCTTACCCCTCTGGGTCAGCTCTCCAACAAAATTCATGATACTTCAGTTGAGAGCCAGGTGTGTCGACAATATTGTGTAGGGAGTTGTGGCACCATGCTATATGATACGTTTCTTAATTCGTATTTTAACAATCAAGAAAACTAGTCATCCTCCTCGAAGGACAAGTCCAAATACCCAACCAGACACAGATATCAAATGTCAAAAAAGTTGCGATTACAAATGCAGAGTAAGCAAAACTAACCTGTTCTAATATCAGAAGTTCAAACCAAAAGCTATACACATAATCAATATAAATATAGTTAAAATGATTTATTTTATTTTCATGTATATAAATAATACAAGTAATATCTCCCTCTTTTGAAACCCCATCTTGTTTTAATTGTTTAGATTCTTTTAGTAAAAGTCTGTTTCAGCGCTTCTAACTGACCAAAAGCAAATATACTAGGGTTTGAGACTGAACTAAAAAGAATGAAATCTAAGCTCTCTTTGCAGTGTATAATCTTTTCATCAACCATTTCTTGTTCATCAAAATGTTCACCAAAAATGAATTGTAAGTGTATTGCCATTTTTTCCTATGCATCCCCCGCCAAATACCTCTAAATTGCTAGTCTCTACTTCTGAAATTTGAAGACCATGGCATATTTTTCAACTTATCTAATATTTTTTTCCTTTGACTGGAAGTCCACTAAAGAACCATTTTTTGTCATCGTGCATTTCATTTAAAGAAACATTTACTAATAAGATCATTTTCCCTGTGTGGGAAGACATCTGTTCCCAATTCAATTTCTTGATACCAGGCGGAATTGCAAGCGACACGCACTTATTTGACAGTTCTCCATCTTCGCTTCCACTGATAGAAACGGCCTTCTTAGATGTTCAGCTCCTTCAAAAGAATCAATACCATTCATTTATGCTCACGTCTAAACTCATGTTCCCAAACTGGGATTATTCCTAGTCAAAGGCTTCACCACAGCTGTTTTGAAGGACAAGGTGGTCTGTACCTTATTTTTTATGTGGCTCCATTATGAACATGGAATGTTTCTGTCATTATAAACATAGCAGCCACATGCTAATGTATCTAAATCTGTCTTCCTTTGATGCTGGCAGATTAAATGGGCACGAAGGGCCATGCGGGAGTTTTTCACTGTAGTAAACTGTAGCGAAATCTCAGAAGTAATAATGTACAACCTAGGCTCTACGGGGGTACTTGTAACATACGAGCGTCTCTAGGATGCTGGAAAATTCAATTTATTTTATTGCCTCTCTTGAAAGTTCCAATAGTTCTGGAGAATTTCGAAAGTGCCCTACATACTTTTCAGAAATCTTAATATCTGTGACTGCTAAGAACAAAAACGTCTAGAGTTTGTACTACACACAGAGACACTAAGAATAAATGACTTAGCGTTGGAAGCAAATAAGTAAAACTGGCACAGACACAGACGAATAAAAAGAAGCCGAGTTTCTGACTACCCAAGCTGAGGATCAAGTTTCCCCAGGCACCAAATGGATTAACTGTTATTTTTATTTTATGACTCCTAATAGAAGTATATTTTCAAGACTGCATTTTTCTTTGTGTAATGAATGGCCTCGGAGCTGCTTCTGCCTAGAATGTCCTCCACTCGTACAGTCTCCCCTGAGTTACCCGTGAGCCCCACTCTGCCGCCCGTTTGACAAATCCCCAACCGTTTCTGAGACTCAGCTGCAACGCACCTCATCCGCGAATTGCTCGCTGATCTGAGCCCAATTATTACTCACTGAATCTTGCCGAACTTGATCAGACTGAAATAGATGATGATGGCGGCTTTTCTATCATCTCAATTCGACTAATGAGTAACTCGATGGCTCAGACTTCATTTAATTTTTATGTCTCCAGCACCGGGAATTGTGCCTGACATATAACCAGAGCTAAAATTGTTTTGGTTGAATGAATATAGATAGCATACCATAAAGACAGAGTCAATTTCCTTTACATATAAAATCAGATTATTTCTATGGAGTTTAGGCATGGTTGCAATAAGGAAATAAGCCTCTGGTTTACTTTTACAAGTTTAATTCTGGGAGCAATTTTGTTTATGCAAATATCTTCCTCTATTGTCAATTTCTAACAGAGACGATTTTTGTTATCTGTGGTTGGAACACAAAACAACTTCTGGTGGCAAAGTGAATTAAATAGAGTTGAGTAGTTTCTTTGGGTTTTGTTTTTAATTTGTAACATGTTCAACCCCGATTAATAGTTTCTGACCTGTTATTTTTGCTAAACTTAGTTCTCAGAATTTATCTCCATAAAGTGCTTCACTTATAGTACATGTACAAACATTTATTAACCATTTAAGATTAAGCTAATAGAAAAGAATAGTGTGGATAAATTAGTTTATTACTAGCCAGTTCTGCCTTACTTGACTGATTCTTTATTAGTAAAAGACCTCGGTACCAAACCTTAGAAACTCGGACTGATGGCCAGTCTGTGCTATTAGCTACCTTACAAAGTTCCTGTGAGGCAGAGCCTTGGAATTTGATGTTCAAGTCTGCCGGGAGGCTCACATTCATCAAAAGGAGTAGGGACAGAAAGGAGATTAGAATAAGCTCCACTCCAGCGCAGGATTTCAAATCCGACAGTTCTGAGCACACAGTCCTGCTTCTCGTCTTCCTTCCCACTTCTGGAAATGTAAGAGACCTCAACCAAGATCAGGTGAAGAAAATGCACCACGGACAGGGAAAGGGCTCATTGACCATTGGCCAGAAGGCAGTTTTGCTTTTTCAAGTAGGAAAGCATTTACTTTCTAAGACAGTGGAGATTCGCGAGGACCACCATTTCACCTGTCGGTTGACCCGAGGTTGACTCTGTCTCAAACTCACAGAGCTAACCCAAATCGGAGTAGTGTGTGTTCTGTGTTCCAGGAAGTGGATTGACTCTCCTGGATTTGGGGCCTTGGAATAGTAAAATACGGGGACTACGGTTCCCTTGCACTGAGCCAGAGAGAGTCCGATTTCCCGTGGGTAGACATTTGGGTTGCTTTCATTTTTTGCTTTTATGCCAAAGGTCAGTGTATCAATTTGCTATATCTGTCATAACAAAATGCCTCCAATGGGGTGGCTTAAATAACTGAAATTCATTTCCTCACAGTTCTGGAGGCTGTAAGTCCAAGATCAAGATCAGGTTTGATTCTCTTGAGCCCTCTCTTCGGCTTGCAGATGGCAAACTCCTCAGTCCATCCTATAGGGCCTTTTCTCTGTGCGCAGGCATTCCTGGTGCCTCTCCTGTGTCCTAATCTCCTCCTCTTACAGGGACACCAGTCATACGGGATACGGGACTATATGAGCCTCATTGTAACTGAGTACCTTTGGAAGGCCGCATCTGAGTATCAACAACATTCTGAGGTACTGAGGGTAAATGTCTCAGCGTATGAATGGGGGGGTGCATCTTCCAGAATCAGTTACATGACTCACTGCTCAGAACTTAACCCATCCACCACCCTGTGCTCCCTGGCCTCGCCATTATTCCAGAGAGGCCTATAATTTTAGAGAAGTCTCCGTACATCGATTTTTTTCCCAAAAGTCCCCAGGAATTTTCATTTACTAACTTTGAGAACACTTAAAAACCCACTTGTACAATGTCATGTGCAGACCTCAGGTTCTTCCCATGCCCATCAAACACACCACCAATTGATTGTCTGATCCAGGGAAAGAATGAGTGACCGGAGTGGCCACCACTGAAGTGTGGTGAAGGTTCCCTGCCCTGGGGCACGTACCACCAAGGCGGCCGATCAGAGAAGCTCGAGTATGAGCTTGATGCACAGTTTTCTGTTACTCGGCTGCCTCCAGCAGGAGGATGAATTGTTTTAAAATTTTAAGTGAATTGGTAAGATTTTAGGCTTGTCTTCAAAAGCAAATTATCACGACCATCTGCTTTGAAATCTGTCGGAACACTAAAAGCATGATTTGGGCATGATATTCTAGTTTCCAAACCTCTCCCAGTGAAGAGAGACTACTCATACATCTTATTTTCTTGCATACATAGAACTCAGCCTTGGATTTTGTTAGGAAGCCCTGGGCAGTTGTCAGAATAAAAGCTAGTGCAGATGACTTTTTTTGCAAAAGAAGTCTCCTCATTAGTCCCCGGTCTCACTGCAGGGCTTATTTATGTATGGCTTCTGAGCGATAGGAGCAGAATTCCACCCTAATCCCATTTCTGCCTTCAAAGGACTCGTATCTTCTAGACCTCATTTAGCATGAGGAGAGAGAAACAGAGATAAATATCTTATCAGGCAAAAAAGTAATTTCATATTCTTGCAGTTCTTTTCTCTGTCTATTCAAATACTAGATGCCCTTTCAGCTTCTACAAACGATTTTCTCCTAATCCGCAGAAAAACTAGTCCGCTCTTTCTAACAACATCATTATATTTTGAATGAATTATCACAGAACAATTAGGAGCTGTTCTCATGTGACACACTTATCTTCGGCTGTTTGTTTCAAAATGTGACTCAGCTGTGCCCTCCACTATTTCCTCATTTGGTCGAATGCCTTTGCCAGTGTGGAGGGAAGAAAATAGCACAGTAGAAGGCAGGGCAGAAGTCACTGTCTTATGAGACATCATAGCCCGTGGAAACAATGTCCCCCCTTGTAGCTCAATGAGCTAATAGCGATGCATTATTTTGTTAAAAGGCAGTTGTTACTGTCACTGCAGTTAAACATCCTATAATATCAACTCGGCTATTATTCCGACACTTTGCGGTAAATGAAAAGACTTGTATCGTTAAAATCTTATTTTGTCATGCATTACATTTTTATGCTTTTCTTTAGAAATGTATTATAGAAGAGTCAACCTACCAACGAAAGGAGGGCAAGCTGAGAGCCAGCCAGACAGTCATGACGCTGAATCCTTACTCTGTGTTTTACAGCAGGTCTGACTTTAGATAATAAAATTCCTCTAATTCATCATTTCTGCATCTAAAAAATGGAGATTTGTGGAGTGTATTAATAACATAAGTACTATGTCTAGCTCAGGTTTTTAAATAAGATGCACTCCAAGACAGTGTCTTTACCATTAAAAATCTTAATCTACATTTAGTCCCCCACCCCCAGAATGCCATTAAACCATGGCAACAAATAAATAAATAAAACCAACTATGCTGAATGCTTATTGTTTCATAGCTTCATCTGTTATTGGATGAGTACAATTTCTCTCCTCATCTTTTTTTAACAAAAGCCTCGAACTAAATGCATATAACTATTTTCTACAACCCTTTGAGAAAACTCTTTACCCACTCAGACATTCTCTGATGCTTATGACACGGTGGTGTGAAGCATTATTGATACTTCAAATGCATGCAATAAAGATAATACTAAAAGATAAATATGAAGTCAGCTATCCAAATACAGGGAAGAAAGTCACATTTTACATTATTGGGAAGGACCCTAACCTGGCTTTGTTGTCGCTGCCGAGTGACATAGCACAGAAATCCTTTGTTCTTCGTAACAAAGAGAGCAAATTCTGCACATTAATTCATGATCACTTAATAAGTGCCTGCTATATGTCAGAAACTGAACTAGGCCCTGAAAACACAAAGTAAGACATGGTCCCTTAGTGACCAGAGCTTAGTGGAGGAGACATACACATCATGAGATAAGTAGAGGTTTTCAGTCTGGATAAGAGGGCGTAGATTCATTTCTCCAAGTACAAGTATAAACGCTGGAAATAATTCAAGAGACAATGGAAAGAGAACTCTGAACCATGGAAAGAGTAAGGCGACTGGTTAGCGATCCCAAGACTGAATAGAACACACAGTGGCAGTGGTCTCTCAACCCTCACCCAAGAGAAAAACACTTCCCAGGTCCCACACATCAGATCTCCCACCAAGCCGTGGAAGGCAGCCCAGATCGGCTCCTTCCTCCCTTGGATCAGAGAGTCAATACTACCAGGCAAGCAAGGCAACACGAGCAATGGGGAGAGATCAAGACCCACACTGAAATCAGTGGGTCAGAAAAAGAACCGTCTCCCTCTTCGGGCGAGAGATTCTCTTCCACCACCTGGGGAAACTGGGAGGCCAGGTGACACAGAAAATGGGGAGCCACATCAAGCAGCCTGGCCAAGAAGTCTCTTTATCCCTGCAGATCTGAGACCCCCCTCTCCCCAAGATGCTGGGGGAGTGGGCAGCAGTGGCAAAAAGGATCCAGCTACAGTGAGAGTCTCCCCACAGCACTCTTTCTGCCCTGGGGGGAGGGGAGGCTCTTACTACCTAGAGGCACCGGGCAGCCCAGGGACTCCTCCCTCTTTCTCAGACTACACAGGAAGGGTCCAGCTGGAGGCCCAGGGGCACCCTACACACCAAGCAGACAAACATAGCTCTAAAGATAAAGGCTCTAAAAATTAAATTATCTAAAAGGAAATAACAAGTGTGAGCAAAATTGTGCAGCTGCTGCAGAGTACAGTTTGGTGATTCCCCAAAAAGTTACACATAGAAATACCACCACAAATATAGAATTACCGAGCAATTCCACTCCCACACGTAAGCCCCGGAGAATTAAAGACAGGCGTTCAAACAAAAACCTGCACACAAATGTTCATGGCAGCACTTTTGGCAACGGCCAAAATGTGAAAACAGTGCACATGTCCACCCACTAAATGGCCGTCGGTAGATAAACCAGATGCGGGGTATTTATACAATGGAAGATTGTTTGGCCATAAAAAGGAATAAAGTACTCATACACGCGGAACCTCAAAAACTTGCAAAGTAAAAGAAGCCAGTCACAAAAGACCATGTATTGTAGACATCGATTTATGTGAAATGTCCATGACAGGTAAATCTATAGACACCGAAAGTCGATTAGTGGCTGCCTAGGGCTGGGGGAAGGGGAGATGGAGATCAGATTTCTAAGGGGTCCAGGGTTTCTCATTATGGTGATGTTGAAAGTATTCTAATATCGGCCATGGTGATGGTTGCCATACTGGTGATTACAGGATGGAGTGATTATAACAATGAAGTGTGCACTTAAAAATTGAATTGTCATTGAAACCACAAAAGTAAGCCCACAAGCATAAGCCAGGAGTTTTGTGCTAAACCTAAGCCCGTGACTGCCTACTAAAATAAAATATTTATATAGGCCCTAGAATCTCCTAACATGATTATCAAAATGTTGATGACACAGTTAATAGTAATCCACCATACCAAGCTGATAACCACACTGAGATGAATCGGGTACTCAAATTATCTGAAAAGTGTTTGAAAACAACTTTCATTAAAATGGTTCAATAAGAAACGACAAATTCTCTTGAAGCTAATAAATAAACGGAAAATCTTAACAAGAAATCCAATCTGCAAGAAAGATATTTAAAAACATAGCATTGCTCTTAACTCCGAGAAGTGAAGTAGAGCAAGGAGTGGAGAGCAATTCTAACCTTTCATCCCATACCTTTCTTTGAATTATTTTAGAATAATATGACTTATTTTTCATAACAATTATAATTTAGGCTCCATAAAACTAGTTAATTCCATCTTGAAAAGTGAGAGAATCAGCAGCTTCTCCATGCCCTAGTATTAAAGTTCCTTCCTTTTCCAATGAGTACCTAATGTGACTTTAATGGGTTTACATTGAAATTAGGAAAAAATGAATTAGTGGCTTTTCTTATTATAAAGTTTAGGATCCATGATTTCAAAAACAGAAAAAAGTGTATCACTTTCTAGAAATACGTAAATTCTATTAAGTTGGCAGAGTTGAATTCTGACAGTGCCCATGTTCTAGGGCTGAATTACTTTGTTTAGCCTTTGGGGAGATGGAGGACTAGCATTTTATTATATATTTAATTTTACTTTTTATTTTTTAAACATTTTATTTATTTATTTTTAGACAGAGGGGAAGTGAGGGAGAAAGAGAGGGAGAGAAACATCATTGTGTGGTTGCCTCTCATGCGCCCTCCCCAGCTCGGGGACCTGGCCAGCAACCCAAGCATATGTCCTGACTGGGAATTGAACCGGCGACCCTATACTTCACAGTCCAGCACTCAATCCATTAAGCTGCACCAGCCATGGCTATATTTTTCATTTTAAATAGTTGAATTTTTACTCTTGGCTACATTTTTATTTTCCTAATTTATTAGAAACACTGACTATTATGATTAGAAGTTGACATCTTTGCCCTCTGCATTCTATTTTTATTTAAATTACCAGGAAAACTGGGACAGCTAATGAATTGTTTAGCTATTGCACATACACAGCTATATGTATGTGCCCCTGTGTTATCACTCAGTTTAGCCTCTAGAAAGTATCTTTTTTTAAGTTACCACTACTTGGGAACAATTACTATCTAGTTAATAACATGGAGCTCAAAACAGAAAACACGGCTAGAAATGATCAGCATTTACCGTGCTCTTCTTCGGGCAGAGGCTGGAGACTGAGATCCACTCTGACTTAGGTGGGGTCCACTGCAATCCTGGCATCAGCGCCCCTGGAGAACAAAAGGACAATGGGAACAAGCCTCTCCATGTTTTTTGTTTCCCTTTGCTTATTTGTATTTGTTGCCCTCAGACCTCCCAACATTCTGATCAAACTGGGTACGATGCTATGATTTATAATACAAATAAATATTTGGTGTTCCACCCTTTTCCTGGTGTAGAGCTTCTAAAACCCTTAGAAATTCCTGAGCAATGAGAGTGATCAAGGTGTCTTTTGTTATGTTAGTGAGATGACTTTTGGAAAGCCCCTAGGTCAGTGGTCCCCAGCCTTCTTGGCACCAGGGACTGGTTTCATGGAAGACAATTTTCCCACAGACCAGACTGGGGCTAGATGCGGAATGGTTTCAGAATGATTCAAGCACATTACATTCAAGCTCACCTCCTTCTGTGTGGCCCAATCCCTAACAGGCCCAGACTGATACCAGTCTGCAGCCCTGGGGGTTGGGCACCCCCCAGGTCACTAAGGACAGTGGAGCCAATCATGTGATTTAGAGGGTTGGAACATTCAATCCTACCCACTGACCTAGGAGGAGGAGAGAGGGACTAGATGATTTGATCAACCGTGCCTATGTAATGAAGCTTCTATAAAAACCCAAAAGAATGGGGTTCAGAGAGCTTTCGGGTCAGTAAACACATGGAGATTTGGGGAGAGTGGAGGCTCAGAGAGCATGAAAGCTCCAAGCCCTTTCCCCATAGCGGGCCCTGTGCATCTCTCCCATCTGGCTGTTTCAGATATTAGAGTATATCCTTTTATAACAAATGGGTCAACCAGCACGTAAAATGTTACCATGAGTTCTGTGAGCTGCTCTAGCAAATTAGTTGAACCCAAAGGGGAGGTTGTGGGACCTTCTGACCTACAGCTGGTCAGTCAGAAGTACAGGTGACAACTTAGACTTGTGATTGGCCTTGGAAGTGGCGGGGGTGGGGGCAGTCTTGGAGGACTGGGCCTTCAGTCTTTGACAACTGGTGCTGTGTGCAGGTAGATCATGTCAGAACTGAGATGATTGCACGACACCAGCCGATGTTGGAGAGTTGTTTGGGGGTGAGGGGGAAAACCCACACATCACAGCTGGGTGCAGAATCCCACAGGGAAATTGACGTCACTCGCCTGATTAGTTGTACTGTAGTTACTCTCTGGAGCCAAGCTTCTGGGTTCAACAATTAGACCACATGGAAAGTCAACATTTTCTCTCTCTCGTATTTTACCAGGAAGCAGCAGAGGAAATAATAATTTTTCTGCCAACCCAGAGGGATGTGAAGAAAGCAAAGGACTAAAAAAAAGCATGGTACACTCAGACCTAGAGTGTTATGAATGGGACTGTTCACACCCAGCCTGCTGCCACTGCCGTCGAAGGCTTTCGTTCTGTCTTCACCGGAGCGACAGGGGCCTCTGCTTGGGCCACAGTTACCCCAGCTGCGACAGGCGCATGCCGAGTTCAGTGTTCCTGTCAGAGAAAACTATAAATATAAAAACTAACCCCCAAAGGGATTTTTCATAATCAGTAGACATGAGTATTTCAATTTCTGGCTCCATCATTTACCAGGCAGACACATGGTGTCCTAGAACAAACAAGTTATTCCTCAAAAAAAAGGGTCGCAGGTTCGATTCCCAGTCAGGGCACATGCCTGGGTTGCAGGCCAGGTCCCCAGTGGGGGCCATGTGAGAGGCAACCACACATTGATGTTTCTCTTTCTCCCTCCCTTCCCCTCTCTAAAAAAAGTAAATAAATAAAATATTTTAAAAAAAACCCTGTTTCAGTGAAGCAATAACAAGTAAGAAGAGTTGCCATTTTTGGAAAAACCAGAAATCTGTAAAAACAACAAGTGATTAGTTTATAAAATTATTCAAATAAGACAGAGCATGTGAGATGACAGTGTCCCCTCACCATCTCTGTTCCCACACAGTTGTTACTCCTCAGGTTTACCCATGTTAACGCTTTACATCTACATATCCGGGAAAATATGTGTGTGCGTTATACATAAATCATCCTTTTATTTACATGCACATTTGTGTTTTATAATTTTTTCTCTGTATTGACCAATACCTTGGTCGACTTTCCATTTCAGTAGCTAAATCTGCCCATTTCTAATCACAGTTACAAGATCACACAATGGGTCGATAGGAATTGTATTTTTCCTATCGATGAACATTTGGGTTTTTTTCCGGATTTGGCCCTCAATAACATCTTTGCATTTAAGTAAATCTCTTAGATTAATTCCTGTGAGTGGGATTCTTGGTCACAAAACACCTTAATGTTTTCAAATTCTCTTTCAACACAGCTTGAGAGTACTTGTATATTCCAGCCAACACGGGCTATAATCAAACATTTAGTGTTTCTAATAAGACAGGGAAAAAACATGATGTCTCATTGTTATGTTGATTTGCATGTACAGTTATGAGAGAATTTTAGCATCTTACCATACTGCTATTCACTATCTGTATTTTTTTTACTGTGGAATTTTGCTTCAAGTCTTTGTTCATTTTTCTATTGTGAAAACTCTTTGTGACATTGTCTGGCATATATTTCATATTTTGCATATATTTTTCATAGTTGTTATTTTTCTTACAATGTGAAATTTTTTTGCAATTCAAAAGCTAACTTTTTTATGGCCCAACTTATGATTTTCCCTCTCAGTTTTTGAGTTAGAAAGTCTTTTCCACTCCAAAATTTTTACAAAGTAATATTATTTTTTCTAGTGCTTTTAGATTTTTAAAAATATTTAAATGCTTATTTATATGGTATTTATTTTTGAATAAAGCTTTTAGTAGGGATTTAGTTTTACTTCTCTCAAAAGATCTAGCCCAATGGCCAGTAGAACATTCTGAATAAAGTATCAGATCCTCAATAATTTTAAATGTCTTCTTTACTAATTTCTTGATTATATTTATGAGTCTATTTCTGACTTTCAGTTTCCTTGCTCTATTATGCAATAGTACCACATTATTTTAGCATAGTTTCATAATTCTTTTTTAAACCAATAAAAATGACTTTATGCCAATTACTTTTCTATATCAAAATATTCCAAGATATTCTCACATGCTGATTATTTCTGGCAAGTTAAAAAATTCTCGTTATTTTATTTGAGCTATAAACATGTTTAATTTTTTAAGTTTGAGAAAATCATCAATAGGAATTCTGTTTCTTTACCCTAAAATAGAGTATGGCTTTCCATTTATTTAGGGCTTATTTCATGTCTTTTAGTGAAGTATTAAAATGTTCACCCTGGATGGTGTGGCTCAGTGGGTTGAGCACTGGCCCACAAACCAAAGAGTTACTGGTTCGATTCCCATTCTATGACACATGTCTGGGTTGCAAGCCAGGTCCCTGGTGGGGGGGCACATGAAAGGCAACCACACATTGGTGCTTCTCTCCTTCTCTTTCTCCCTCCCTTCCTCTCTGCCTAAAAAGATGAATAAATAAAATCTTAAAAAAAAGTTCTTTATATAGTTCCTGAATATCCTTAATTTGGATTTATTTTTAGATAGTTATCTCTGTTGTTTTGATGGTGTTGTTTTCTCCCCAAATTGCTGATAAAAGAAAAATGAAGGAGATACAGCTTGTGAATCTGAGAAGCCCAGAGTCTAATTAGGAGCTTATAAGCATGTAAAATCATGTAGAATATGATATTATTGAGAAAATAAATATATGCAGAAAACAACATAGGGGTTCAGAGGAGAAGATGACCATCTCTGCAAAACAAGTTTTCTAATAAAATGTAATATTGGATCTGAATGTTGAAGGATGAGTGGAGTCTGCCCAGCAAAAAAAGAAGACAGGGCTTTGCAAGGAGAAGAAAGGGGAAAGGCAAAGACGGGGAACAGAGAAGGCGCCGAGATGCACCCGCTGAAATTCCAGCCCAGCTGGCAGAGACGAGGGTCAGTCCGCAGAAAGTAGCCTGAGCTACCTATGCATAGTAAAGGCTTTGCCACACTTCAGGTTAAAACTTGGACTAGATTAAATGTGTTTTTTATTGCATGGTAACTTAGGTAGCAGAGGTTTATTCAAATGAGGGAAGGCAGAGGCAGGGAATGCCAGCAAGGGGAAGGAAAGTCAGATTTGGATAGAAAATCTGAGGTCCTGGCAGCACATTCCAGTGGTAGCAAAGCTTCTAACATAAAGAAGGCTCTCAATAAATATTGAATGAATTAATGAAAAATTAAATGAAAAAGCAAGGGTTTTTCAAAGTCAGGCATTTCCAGAAGTGCATAATGTGTAATAGTTTACCGTATTTTGCCATGTATGATGCATGCTTTTTTTGCCCAGATTTCTGAGAGAAAAATAAGGATGCACATTATACATAGGTATAATGATTACATAACTTGGGTATATAATCTCATGTATACTGTGCACAAAATGTGGGAGCACATTATACATGGCAAAATACGGTAATCTCAATATTTGAATCACTCATTCTATAAAACCACCAGATTTCTAAGAGGTGCGGTATTTTTCTAACAAGTATGACGACATTAAGGAACCAGAATCTGGAACGTAGCTGAGTTCTGAAACATAGCAGTAATTAAGTAAACGAATTAATGTTTCAAAGTACTTGGGCCATGCTTTACACAGACTACATGCTATACAACTGATAAAACTGTTTATTAGATAAATCGTGAAGGTTTGGGTACAAGGCATCGGATAACAATGATCAAGAAGCTGATGTTTGAATCAGACTTCAGTTCCCTCTTTCTGAGCTACTTACCTCTCTCTCGTCGTTCCGGGCATTTGCCTCATCCCTTCTTTCTAAGTTCAGAACATCTCCACTAATTGGCCTTGTTTTCCAAACCAACTCTCAGAAACGGGTGTATTTACCACAGGAGTGTGGGCTGGGTCAGAGGAAGGAGGGAGCGTGGGTCACGACCCACGAAGGGAAGCTCTGTGTAGCTGGACTTCCATGAGTGACGAAGAGAGTGACCAGAGACAGTCAGAGCTCAGGCCATGCTGTCTGTGTTGGCCACTTTTAAAGAGTTTGGACTTTGACTTAAGAGCAATGAGAAGCCAGTAAAAAGATTTGACAGGAGAATTATGTACTTAGACTTTCATTTTAAAACGGTCTTTCCAGGCCACAGTGGAGAACAAATTTCAAGGAATCACGAGCAAGTGCGGGGTCGCTATTCCTGTGGACTAGTGATAGATGACGAAGATTTAGACGCCAGGACTGGCTGTGGAAATGGAGGAGAGCCACAAGAGGTGGAACTGGAGATCAACTCATATGGAAAACTGAAGAGAGGGCAGTGTCAAGGAGGATGACTAGGTTTATGCTATGAGCAACTTGACACCATTTCCCAAGGCAGGAAATGTTGGAAGATGTTTAGGTTTGGAGGGCAAAGAGCATGAGTTCAGTCGGTTATATGGGTCTGGAGCTCAGAAAAGTCTGGGCTAGAGAAATATGCATGAGATCTGCATCAAGCATCTCTCGTGCATCACTTTACATCCTTATAAAGATGCTACATTCCAGCCAAAGATGCTACAACTGGTATCCTCTGTCACGCAGTTTCAACCAGTTTTTCCAAGGTCCAATCTGATCATATGCTGTGGCGGACTGAGTCCGCCTGTTGTGGCTGACAACGAGAATAAATGCACAGGTGACAGCAATCCTGTGGAGAAAAAGGGAACGGCATAGCTACTCTCTCAAGGGGAGAGTGTCTATGGATGCCTTGGCCACTCTCTCAAGAGGAGAGCACCTCGACCCTTGCCCAGACAGGCTTTTTTTTTTTTGTTTTCCTTGGGTCTTACATTAGAGAAGGATTTATTATCTATTACATAGAATATTATTGTCTACATTTTAAGTACAATCAAGGAAATGAAAATAACATGCAGAGAGGAATGGCGATGAGCTGATTAGCTCTGTTTGGGGGAAAGTTTATACAGGTTTGGGATTATTACCTTGAAGATAGACAATACACATTTGTTGTTTTAGACCTGGGTGATGGATTTTAG
>PVKM010022237.1:0-21963 GCA_004027735.1 Carollia perspicillata
AAGTTTTGCAATTTTTTAAGCTTTCAAGTTTGAACACAAGGTTTGAGGTCAGGTTTTGAAATCTTACACCCATAAATTTTGAGTATATTATTCACATAAAACAGTTTCTCCAGCCTAACAAGCGGCATCGGTGGCCTTGATAGTATATCAACTCCCCGACCTTTCACTCACTAATCACTCCCAATCTTACCACTCACAACCTTGAAGAGTTTCCATGAGCCCATGGAAAACAATGTTAATTATATTTATAATCAGCTCTCTTGGCTCTACGCTCACCAATTCTGATTCTCTGACTTAGTGAGTTGTGCGTGTCTACATTATGCTTTGTCCTTGTCTACATCAGCTACATTGACATTTAAAATGAGTTTTCTAACATTGTTTATAATTGCTGAATAATTTTTAATCCTTTCCTTCACCTTCCTTTTCTCTCTTTTTACTAACAAGGCAAGATATGGGTAGTAGAGAAAGTATGTGCAGATAAAAACATCCCAGCCTAACTTGCCAACAGAATTCGAAGTCACGTTAATGTGAATGTGTTTAAAATGTGCCACTCTGTCAAAACAAATCTAAAACCAGGTCTTATACAGGAGAATGCATGTTCAATGAATACTTTGAATCTGTTGATTTATAAAAGAAAATTATCATGATCCTCTTAATCATCATCTTCATCATCCCAGATATGATTGTTGAATGCTTATGATGCATCAAGTAACAATTTTACTAATTGTTAAGCACTTTACTAATTGTATTAGTTTCCTAGGGCTGCCTAGGAACAAAGTATATGGACTTAGTATATTAAAACAATAGAGATGTATTTTCTCATAGTTCTGGAGGCTAAAAGCCTGAAATCAAGATATCTGTAGGATTGCACTCCTTCCTAAGAATATGGAGGAGATTCTGTTTCTTGCATCTTCCAACTTCTAGTGGTTGCTAACTTCTTTGAGCTAATGGCCAAATAATTCCAATGTCTACCTGTATGGTCATATAGCCTTAGCCTCTCCATCTGTCTCCTCTGTGTGCCTTTTATAAGGACACTTGTCATTGGATTCAGGACCCACCCCTGTAAGCCAGGTGAGCTCATCTCAAGATCCTTAACTATTATACATCTGCAAAGGCCCTTTTTCTAAATAAGGTGATATTCACAGGATCTGGAGATTAAGTTGAACATAACTTTTGTGGAGACTCTATTTAACCACTGTACTTACACTATTTTTGGTTTCATAAATGTAGAGATAAACTAAGAATGAGAGAGGTTAGCAATTTTCTTCAGGTTGCACAGGTCATAGTGGTATGACTACAGAAGTAGAACTCATTCCATTGCATTTTACTTTCTTTTGTTTTTATTGAGGTATGATTTACATACAAAGAATGTATACACTTCATGTGTATATCTTGATGGGTTTGAAGATAAGGATGCAGCTTTGAAATTGTCATGATTTCATTTTATTTGTTCCTTTACTCATTTGTATATTGCTCTCTGGGTCTCAGTATCTTGGTGGCTGAGACACTCTTATTCTGATATGTTCCTAGTGCCCAACTTTCAGCTTTTGATACAGACCAGGTACTAAATAACCAATTCTCGAACAAGTAAATGTATGAATTCTCACCAGCAAGGCCTCTACCAATGACCAAGTCAAGCCAATAACCATAACATAAAAAACCATATCTGTTACTTTGCAGCTATTTCACCCAAAGGTTATCAAAATTCAATAGAGAATGCTAACCTCTTTCTAGAGATACAGAGCATGCAAATTTATTTATTTAGACTTAACTTAAAGAACACACTCCAAAATATAACCATAGAAATAGGAATCAACCATTTCTCAGCTTCTTCCTCTGTTTTTTTCTTATTACTGTATTATATATTTTTTAAACCCAGGAATAACTGAAAGAAGGGGAAAACCTTGGTAAATTACCACTTTATTTCATCTTTAAGCACAGCCACTGCCACATATTGACTGGTGTGTGATTTGTACTGAGCAGCGAGATCCAATTTGTTGCCTCGTTATTGCTGCTGACTGAAGATAGCTCTTTTCCCCCAGACAGAGTGATAATTGAGGACAGCCAAAGACCACATCAGAGTTACTCAGCCACCGTGGCAATTGTTTTGTGAGTAGGTCATTCAGCCTCCCTTTCTCTCCTTAAGGGAATTTCGGTCACTCATTTCCACAGGCAACTAAAGTTTTGATAATATAGAGGACTAGGATTAAAAATGATTAGATCTGATCTACTTCAGGAGTAATTTTCACAAAGTTACTATTTTATTCTGAGCTATTTTGTTGTAAGATTTGGGTTGTTGTTGGTAGTGGTTGGCTTTGGGTTTTTTCTTTGTTTGTTTGTTTGTTTTATTTTGTTTTGTTTGTCATTCATTCATCAGCTATTCTTATGCCAGGGCACCTACCACCCAGGGACAACTTAGTGTTTTATCATAGACCTCTTGTTTGGTTTAGATGTACTTTCTTCTTGGGGTGTTCCAACATTGGAATTCTTATTCTAAACATTTCTGAGCTTGGCAGGGAGTCTTCAGACATCTCAAAGAAGATGACAACCAAATTTTTAAGGTAGGTTGGTGCCAGATTCAAGGATTTGAGAATGCAGTGGTTAGAAAGAGTAGAATTCAGAAACACTGAAGTGTTGGGATTAAAATATAATTGATCTGAAGTATACCACTGAGGTACCTTGACCCAGATGTACTTTAAGACATAAGAAACTAAACATTCCTGGTATTTCTAATATTAGATTTCTTCATTTATAAAATGTATATTATAACACATTTTAACCAGGAGTCATATGAAATTTAGCTGAGAAATAACATGTTGAGTGTCTAGCACAATACCTGGAACATATTAGGTACTCAAATATTATTATTTGAAAGAAATTCACCCCTGGGCACAAATAACAGTGCAGCGATGGCTGGAAGGAAGGGGGGTGAGAGCTGGGTGGACATAGCCGAAGGTACGAAGATGGGAACATCTGTAATAGTGTCAATAATAAAAAATAAAGGGGAAAAAAGAAATTGAAGTAGGGCAGAGTATCTCAGGAAGTCTTCTTTATACTTGTAGTGGAAATTTTACCTTGTACTTATTAACTTATTACTTTTGTGAGCTGTCTAGTGCTTACCATTTGCCCCAGAAGCACACCAGCTCAATCAACTAAATTGAGAGAGCAGACACGTTTCTGGGGGAAAATTACATTAACAAAATTTATGATACTGGCAGGTAAAATCAGAATGCTAATTTCTTAATTTTCTGCTTAAACCATAATTGTCATGCAGTTTTCAGCACGTGAGTGCTTATTATTTTATCCCTGTTGGCAGACTTAATGGGAAACAAAATCATAATTAGAGTGCTATGTATTGAAATAGAATCTGAACAAGGAACAGTAGATGAATAGAATTATAATTACCATGAGTTTTATGTCATTTAATAAATTCATCTCCACAATATGGGTGGTCTGGTTAAAAGTGCTGGAATGTTTACATTTCATTGTCCAATGTTCCCTTTGCTCAGAATGTTGGTGGGTTAAATATTACATTTGTTTGCTTCTATCACTAAACTTTTATGGGCAACCGTCTGGCTGCTTAATCTCTTTTCCTTCACAAATGTTGGTGTTTTCGGTCAGGAGTCATTTACTTGCTAAGAGCTATTCTGTCTTTACAAGGCATACTCATCTCTCAGTTCTCATTCATTGTATGCTGATTTTTACACTACAAATGTCAGAAAGCAATACCAGTTTTCTTATTTCCATAATGCTTGGATTATCTCTAACTGAAGGTGCTACTTATTTCTTTGTGATCTTCAGTTTTCTCATTTAAAAATGGAGATGGTAGCCATTGTTAATACAATGAAAAACGATCTGTGTGACATCAATATAATGTTGCAGCCAAGGAGAGTGGGCCAGAATGTGCATGTGTGAACAATGACGACTTCACTGTACCAGTCAGTGGGGATGGTAGACATTGTTGAATGAGCATGTATACTGTGTGGCCTTCACATTCAGAATTGCTGAGTGAGTAGAATAATGAGTCTGCATTAGATTTCACAATAATTTGAACATTCCTCTGTGGAGACTACTGTGATAATTCAGAAGGCTGCAGCAATTGGCAACTGGTGATTGGCAGCTTCATCATGACAGTGTGCTCGCTCATGCATCACATCCCATGCAGAGCTTTTTGGTGAAACATCAAATCACCCAGGTGACATAGCCTTCCTACAGCCCAGATTTGGTGCCCTGTGACTTCTGGCTTTTCCCAAAACTAAAATCACTTTTGAAAGGGAAGAGATTTTGGACCATCAGTGAAATTCAGGAAAATACAACAGGACAGCTGATGATGATTGGGAGAATTATGCGAGGTCCCAAGGTGCCTACATTGAAGGGGACTGAGGTGTCATTGTCCTATGTACAATGTTTCTTGTGTCTTGTATCTTCTTCAATAAATATTGCTATTTTTCATTAAAAAGAAAGATAAAAATGGAGATGATAATACTCATACAATTATTGAGAAGCTTAATAAAATAATGTTTTCAAAGGACTTAACACAGTGCCTACAATAAGCATGAACTTAGTAAATGTTTTTTTTAAAACTCTCACGCCCTCACATTTAATAGCATTTTGCTGTGACCTGAGTTCTGATAAAAAAGAGAGCCCTACCACAGCAAGACTTTTCATAATGCATACAGCTCACTCTATGTCTAATAACAGTTTCCCCATGATCACGGGAAGAGTAAAGACCACTTTTATTTTAATTAGCTACTGTTGAAAATGCCTAAACCCTACTTTGTAAGGGCATCTGGAAATTGAAATGATAGACCCCTTTTGAAAAGGAGTCAGGCAAGTGAAATAGAATAATGACATGAATGTTCTTTAAAAATGGCAAAACACATTGCATGTGAAGAAGATAATCACTATCATTAGAAGACTGGTAACTTTGTAGAGAACATGGGAATGGCAAATGTATCAATGAGGCTTTCTAGAGCTGCTAAAGAGACAAAAATTTCACAAACTTTCGTGCAATTCCTCTGAAAAAAATCTTGAGCACCTAGTTGTTTCTTTGACAATGAAATTATCACAGGCAATGTAACAGCATAACAAGGCAAAGTAATCCATTTGTTAGCACCTTCAGGTGATGTCTGTGGAAGAAGAATCTCCCCAACAGAGATTATAAAATAGCATTATTCTTGCTTCACTATTTTCATATGCAGCAAGGAGAAAGTACAGGCTAATGAATCAAAAAGTCACTTATCCAGCCTCCTCCTTCCAGCAGCGTTGCTTTAAATAATCTTTTTTTTGAATTATTCAATAATTCCACCCGAAGCACAGCAAAGATTATTAGTCAATCTGTTGTACACCAGGCATGGTTGGAAGGCCTAATAGTTTGAAAGTTAAAATTATTTCTTAGTTATGTAAATGTTTCTGATCTATCATTTGTTCATGAACTATTTCATGAAATAGTGAGGGTTTGAATTGACACTTTCAGGGTGAAGTAAGAAGCCATTTACTGTACAAGGAAACCAGTGATGGATATATCAAGTTGATAGCAGCCATGGAGCTGTTAGTGAGATACATGCCTATAAGAATATACAAATGGGGGAATCTTAGGAAAAAGTGGATCTCAATGCAGGCTGCCTTTACATGTATTAGGCCATCTCTCCATTAAAGGCAACCTATTGGAAAAGTTGTTTTTAAATAAAATTCAGTCTTCCAATTTGAAAACCCACACACTTCTTCCTAAAGACTTCCCAGTGTGGAACAGGCCTCCCGTACCCATGTGCCTTGGTTGCTGCCACTTTGAGCAGAATCAGCTTGATCCAGGTGCTTGTTTGAAATCACTCCAACTGCCGATTGCTTTCTTCCCCCACAGTAGTAGATCGGACCAGAGCACATTAGCAGGTTACCTCTTCAAAGATCAGGCCCTTTGTTCTTATGTGCTTTGTCCTTGGTTGACTTGAACAATCTGGAGGAATGCTCTCTATTCTAATGGAATTACATTTGATCAGTCCATTCAGGTGCATCAACTCATGTTCTGATTCTGTAGGGAAGCAGAGGCAGCCTGCATCTGCTTTGGGATCATAATAGGACAGAAAAGCAGGCAGTTCTCAGTAGCCAAAGAGGCTGATGCTAAAAACCTAATTGAACATAGGCAGGAAAATATCAGATATCTCACACAGCAACATTTTTACCGATATGTCCCCCAGAGCAAGGGATATAAAGGAAAGAGTAAACAAATGGGATCTCATCAAAATGAAAAGCTTCTGCACAGCTAAAGAAAACAGCATTAAAATAAAAACAGAACCAATTATATGGGAAAACATATTTGTGAATGATAACTCAGACAAGGGTTTAATCTCCAAAATATACAAAGAACTTGTATTACTCCACTCCAAGAAGATAAGCAACCCAATTAAAAAATGGACAAAGGACTTGGACAGAAGTTTCTCCAAGGAGGACACATAAGGATTCAGAGACACATGAAAAGATGCTCAATATCGCTAGCCATCAGAGAAATGCAAATTAAAACCACAATGAGATACCACTTTACACTGGTCAGATTGGCCGTCATAAACAAAGCAACAAACAACGAGTGTTGGAGAGGTTGTGGAGAAAAGGGGACCCTAGTTCACTGTTGGTGGGATTGCAGACCAGTATAACCACTATGGAAAACAGGATGGAATTTTCTCAGAAAACTAAAAGTGGAACTGCCTTTTGACCCAGCAATTGCACTGCTAGGATTATATCCCAAGAACCCTAAAACACCAATCCAAAAGAACCTATGCATCCCAATGTTCATAGCAGCACAATTTACAATAGCCAAGTGCTGGAAATACCCTAAGTGCCCATCAGTAAATGAATGGATCAAAAAACTATGGTACATGTACACAATGGAATTCTATGCAGCAGAAAGAAAGAAGGAGCTTCTACCCTTTGCAACAGCATAGATGGAACTGGAAAGCATTATGCTGAGTGAAATAAGCCAGGCGGTAAAAGACAAATACCATATGATCTGACCTTTAACAGGAACCTAAACAACAAAACAAACAAGCAAGCAAAATATAACCAAAGACATTGAAATAGAAAACAGGATGACAGTAACCAGAGGGGAGAGGGGAGGGAATTTCAGGGGAAAAAGGGAGGGGATTATAGGAACAAGTATAAAGGACACATGGACAAAAACTAAGGGGGGTAGAAATGGGAGGGAGGTGGGGAGCACTGAGGGGGTAGACTAGGATGGGAGTAAAAGACAGAAAACTGTACTTGAATAACAATTAAAATAAAATTTTAAAAAATCATGCACTGAAGTGACTGTATTATGTTTTGTTGAGGAGAGTTTTTCCAACAAAATATTTACTTAGCATCCCCAAGACAAGCAGCATCAGACACGTGTGAGATAAAAGCTGTTGCGGTATCATACAGTCAGCCCTTGCCTAATGACACTGAGAGCTGGAGACTGAGACTTCAAGTGAAATGACATATAATGAAATCACTTTCATCATAGGCTAATTGATATAAACAATAGTTAAGTTCCTACGGCATATCCTAGGTCACAAAAAAAATCACCAAACTCCTAAAGAAAGACCTTAAATACTTTTACTATTAAACATTTAAATAAAAGTGATATATATATATATATATATATATATATTTAAGAAAGATTAATAAAACAAGTAAGATAATTATTTTTAACCTGCTTATTCCGGTTCAGGGTCACATGTGTCCAGAGCCTGTCCCAGCAGCTCAGGGTGCAAAGGGGGCACTTGACTTAGAGAAGACACCCTTGCATCTCCAGGACCACTGACATCCTCCCACAGTCACTCTGACTGAGACAACTGAGATGCACCAGCTGACCTCCTATGCTCATCTTTGAGATGTGGGAGGAAACTGGAGAACCCAGAGAAAATCCATGCAGACATAGGTAGCGGTGCTTGCCAGCAATAACTTTTTTCTCATCAACTTTATAATGAAATTACTTTCTTTGACTGATTATCTACTGATAATCAATCAAAACATGAATACCTAAACAAATGATATTCAAATTATTGTATTGCCAGTGTATTCAAAGTGTCAGAAGCAATGCTTCCTGTTGGGTCAGGTTTTTTGACAGAGTCCAGGTGGAAGAAAACAATGTAAAATATGTCAGACACCCTGTATCCTAAAGCAAAATCCCGGATCCTATAGGCAAGCATTAGCCTGTTAATGATATCACATGTGTACAAAAGGAGACCAGTTAGGAAAAAGGCTGTAGAGAGTTGTTGGCATGAGTCACATGTCTTCTTCCCATAACTCCCCTTGATCAGTGAAGCACATCTAAGGATTCCAGGGGTACTATTGGAAAGCTAGCTCTTTGGCGTTTAGGGAGCAGTAATGCTGATATCTAAAATTGCTTGAAAATACCTGAAAGTAAGAAGGTGTGGCTAGAGTGGTCCCTGTTGGCAAGTGTAGCACAGAGGTAACTGTTCTGCCACCAAAGACTGTGGTGTAGGTGTGTGTGAGAGTGTTTGGAGAGGTGTACAAATGAGGTGTATGAGGTGTCTGTGGAATGGAATCACCACTTTTGTCTTAGAATGAACCTTTCCCAAGGCAATGTTCTGGAGAAGCAAAGGGACCTCTACAAAAATACACACTTAACAGAAACTGATGAGGAAGTCAAAATCGGCAGCCTGAGGAGGCATAATCTCTAAGGAGGCAAATGTAAGATGTACCTAAATTCTAAAGAATATTTCTGGAAAACCTATGTAAGTAACTCAAACAGCAACAAAAAGTCTTGGCTGGGTTGCTTTCACCTTTAGATAATACCAGTATCAGATACCAAAAGCACCACCACAACATTTTCCTTTAGTTATATCCCGTCCCAACTGATCACTGAAAGTATCACAAATATCTGTTAGAAAGGTGGGCAGTAGGAAATAAGGCATGGACAAATAATAGAACAGGTTCCTTTCCATTTGGCCATTGCAGACTCCCAAATCTGAGCCAGGCTAAAACATGGAGCAGCCTTAAAATTGGATTAAGTAAGATTAGACTGGACACTTCATGATCTAACAGCCACTGCCCAGGTTTTTCTCTGGATGTAGAGAAAAGTAAGTTTATAGAGTAAGTTTAATGGTGAGAGAAAAGAAAAAAAATAACTTTAATCCATCCTGTCAGATGTAGCCCATTTAATAACCCTGCTACACACAGAATAATAGCTCTTGATTTTAACAATGAATACCTGAATGACTAAAGATGTAAGAAGCAGTTTCTTGAAAACGAGGTTTGGCTAGTGTAATCATAGAAAGAAGCAATGCAGCTTTAGGGGTTGCTGGGATTAGAATTGGATTCACCACGCCTATTTCTCCTCCTCTGGTCTCCCTTTCTCACTGGGTTGTGGTTTTATTCAATCAGAGGTCATACACTTGTAATTCCATCTCCAGAGAGGAAAAGGAACTTGGAAAAAATATCCCAAAGTGCATCTCCAATAGCTTGTTTTTGGTCCTGTGCCCACAACTGAACAAATCACTATGCTGAGGGGGAATGATATACAGTGATTGCTGAAGCCACCAGGAAACACTTGGGTGTGGGAGGAAGAAGTTGCTCCCTAAACAGAATGGGGAATGGGCACTGCATCTGGAAAAATATTATTATTGTTTTGTCCTTCAAATTTATTCCCAAAAATGAATGGCTAAAGTGCTCCATTCACTGGTGAGAGGGCTGACAAATAGGGTTATGAGCACTGAGAGCTGACCGTTTTGTCAGTGATGGTGAAGACTTACTGACAGGCACAGTTGAAAGGTCATGGAAAAATAAAGTAAGAAATGCTTTGAAACAGGCAGGCAAATAACATTTCATAACAGTATTTCGGGTGAGGAAATGCTGTGCATTTGTCAGAAACTCTCCTTACTGATATGAGTAGCAAGTTTATCAGCCAATTCTAAGGAGATGGTCTGTTTATGAGATGACGTCTATTAATTTCAGTTTTCCCAACAGCATGCATTCTATATAGAACAAGACACATAGATTAAGTGCATTTTAGAACACAGAAGTTCTCAAGTATTTTATGAACCATTTATTTTCCATTGATTTCTTTGTGTTTGCAAGGCTAGATTTTTATAGCCAGTTTCCACAAGAAAGTAGTTTTCCAACAATTTAAGTAAATTATCACAATATAATGAATGGTAACCTGGGTATGTATGTATGTCTTCATGATCCCAAAACTCATCTTACCATAAATTTGCAAAGAGTATTATCAAAATTACTTTCTTTTTTAAGTATTGCAAAATGAATTCATTTTTGTAATAGAGTTGAAAAAAAAATCATTTAAAAACATTTAAAAATCCAAAAATTACAGAGGAAAATTACCCATAATATTTTATGTTAAATTTTTTTCTTAAATATTATTTTCTATGCACTATTTTATAACCAATTATCTTACAGTTCACTACTTTTTCAAAACATTTTTAGTTAATACCATTGGCTTTTTCAACTATAGTTATATTTGTTCTTAATTTTTAATAAAATATTGTATGTATTAAGTTTTCTTATTGTTAATTATGTGTTAAAGTGGCATGTTTTTCTCTGATTATTTCTATATTATTCTGTAATAGGTAATTCTATTTTCTAGATACTTACAGAATTCTTTTTATTTTGAAGTTTCTTTTTATTTGAATTTTAAGAACTTCAGGATATATTTTACCCATTTTCCAACAGGTGTTTGACTCTTCTGGAAATCAGTGAGTCTTTTTATTTTCTAGATTTTTGTCTTTTTTTCATTTGGAAAAACTTTGTTCAAATTTGAACATTTTCTGCATTTCATTTGTTTGGTTCTCATTAATTATATTTTAGATCTCTATTGTATGTCCAGTTTTTGCTTTATTGTTAAATTATTTTCATCTAGCATGCTTAAAGTCAAATCCCGTTTTATGTACTACTGCTTTTATATGCTGCTGTTTTTAATTTAACTTGAAATTCTATAGCATCGTTAATTTCCTCGTAAATTCCTTACCATAGCTGGAATAACCCTCTCCTAATTTTGTTCAACTTTATCCCTATCTTCTGACTCTTATGCATGCTTTATTCCTGTTCTTTATTCTTAAGGTTTAATTCAACCCTTTTGCTTGACAGATGAACAATTTAGGGTTACAGAAGCTGAAACGTTTTAAGACTTACAGTGAGACAGATTACCCGTGTCTCCACATTGCTTCTCCCTCTCCAAAACTGCCATTCCAATGACAACATCTTGGTCAGAGCAGGGGGACTATAATTTTTGCAAATTTAAAAAGAAAAAACATGTTAAAAAAGGAATTATTAACTAGTTCTACAAATAAATATGTTCATCTTAAGAGTTAATATACCACAAGTTTGGGGGGTGGGTAAAAAAGGTGAAGTGATTAAGAAGTACCAATTTCCAGTTATTAAAATAGTCACAGGGAAGTAAAGCATAGGCAATACAGTCAATAACATTGTCATAACTATGTATGATGTGAGATGGCTACTGGCCTTAACCAGGCAATCGCTTGGTGAGGTATTTAAATATCTAAACATTATGTTCTATACCTGAGACTAATACAATGTTGTATGCCAACTCTAACTGAGGAATGGATTTTTAAGAAGTAGTTAGTATAGCATAAGGGAGTAACCCAGACACAGAAAGACAAATACTGTATGCTTTCAATTATATGTGGAATCTAAAAAAAGTTAAACCCATATAACCAGAAAGCATACTGGTGGTAGCCTGGTGCTGGGGAGGTGGGGGGTGAGGAACTGGGGAATGTTGGTCTGAGGGCACACACTTTCAGTTAAAAGACGAGTTAGCTCTGGAGATCTATTGTATAGTATGTCAACTACAGTTAATAGTACTGTATGATAAGAATTTAAATGTTCTCACCACACATAAAAGAGAAACACTGTAAGAAGATGGATGTATTAATTAACTTGACTGTGGCTATTATTTCACAATGTCTGTGCTCATTAAACCATCATGTTGTGCTCCTTAACAAAAAAGAGTGAGTAGAGCACAGAGGTGAAGAATAGAGATGCTGGATCCATTGTTCCTGGCCTGGGATCCCAGCTCATGGCTTCTGGTGGTGTGACACATAAAACCTACTTAGCTGCCCTGGGCACCAGTGTACTCATCTGTAAAAATGGGTAACAATACCAGGTTTTACCTCAAAGGGCTGTTGTAAGGGTTAATGGATTAATACCTGTAAAACCCTTAGAAGTGCCTTCAATAGGTATTATTTCAGCATTGCTCTCATTATAATATTGGAGCGTGGATTTGAGGCCATGGGGTGCCATGAATGAAGAGGATGGTGACTGGCACCCAGAGAGCTAGCTGCATGACAATGTTGGGAGAAAAAAATATGCTGCTTCACTCAGGTCCCTTGACTGTCCCCGGCTTGTTACAAAAATGAGGTTACACTGTTTCTCTCAGTTACATCTTACGTTATATAAGTATTTAATTAAAAAGCATATAATGCTACGGGAAAAAAATGAGGCACATTATAAAGATCAGAGCATGGACAGGAATGAGACGGCTCACTCAGAACAGATGACTGTAAACAAAGGATTATTTATAAAGGTGCAGGAAGGGTAAAGGAAGTTAAATTATGAGTAATAGGTGGTGACAGGTTAACACCACCTGGAAGCATTACTACCGCTAGATGCAAGGAGGTGGGGAGGGGTACGGGCATGAGGTGAGACCTGCTGCTTTAAGAAAGGGTTGTTCTGCTGAAGCTATGTCCCTGATGAAGGAAGACAGCCTGTCTCAGTCTGTACTGGGGCAGGAAAGAAGCCAAGGGAATAAACATCCCAACTTTTTAATTTTCCCATCCTATTTCCTGCTGGTAACTCATTGGCTAAATTCAATGATAAAACAAAGCTCATCCTCTAAGCTCTGTCCTTGTGGGGTTGTCAGCTGTCCAGGTGTACATTAATGACTACACTACTTACCATCTTTTGTTTGCCATTCAAGCTCTAAATCACATAATAACTTTAAATTACCTTAGAGCTCTGGGGTAGATGCTATAGATTGGCTCATTCAGCTTCTCTTCCATCTGCCTTTCAGGATGCATCACTTTAATGCAGAGGCTGAAAGGCTATAAAGCAAATTTCCTAGACTCATTGTAACTACCCTTCTGGATGCAAAACCTTTTCTCGTGATGAGATGCACATGTGTGAAATTTGGAAAACAGATTAACACAGAGGTCATCATCCTTCTGTTGCTGGTTGTGCAGGCAATCAAGGCAGTTGGAAGTAAGTGCTCAAAGGTAATTACAGAGCTCAGACTCCACCATATGAAGTCCATCCACAATGTTTGGACAGGTTATAAGGCAGCTATGTGGTGGTATCAGCAGTGGTGGCAGCATTTTTCAATCACAGGTTTCCTAAGGTGGTGTGTTCTTGAACTTTATTTTTTAGTAAGTTTTTTAATTGTTGTTCTATTACGGTTGTCCCAATTTTCTCCCATTGCTCTCCCCTGTCCCGCACCCCACCCTGCATTCACAGTCAGTCCCCACCCTGCTGTCCATGTCCATGGGTCACCCACACCTGCTCCTTGATTAGACCCTTTTCCTTTCTCTCCCTTCAGCCCCCGATCCCCTCTAGTCACTGTCTGTTCCTTGTTTCCATGCTTCTGGCTCTTTTCTTGCTTGCTTGTTTGTTTGGTTGATTAGGTTACACTTATAAGTGAGATCATATGGTATGTGTCTTTCACTGCCTGGCATATTTCACTTAGCATAATGCTCTCCAGTTCCATCCATGCTGTTGCAAAGGGTAGGAGCTCCTCCTATGCTGTGTAGTGTTCCATTGTGTAACTGTGCTACAGTTTTTTGATCCACTCACTTATTGAACTTTATTTATACTACTCAAAATCTCTGTATTTCTGCCCTTTCAATAATTTAGTAAGCGTGTATTTATCCACATTAAATTTTTTGCTGTCTAAAAGAGGTGGGGTATGCTTTGTTTCCTGCACTGATTGGTGCCAAACAATCCCCAGTGCTCTTACTCTTTAGCACACACCCAGCACTTTAGTGTTACGGGTCTCTGTTGGGCATCAGATAAAACTTGAGGCTCCCTGATTTTAAGATCTTTGCTTGAACCAAGCTTCCCTCCTGAAAATCTTGCCTATGGGTAACGCACTCTTACTAATTCTTCTGCTCCAGGTTGACCTCCAACCAAAACTTTCACCGGACCTTTTTTGTTTCACCCCCTCTGCTGCCTTCCTCCTCCTCCTCCTCCTTCTCTTTCTTCTTTGTTTTCCTCTCTCTCTCTCTCAAATGGCTTGACTCATTACACATTGGGACTATTCCAATGTCGAGTATAGCTATAGGTCGATACATATTTTCAGGTTAACTACTGAGGACTGTAGAAATTTTGCTTTCCATGCACAGTCTTCCTAGACTATAGCAATTAGAAGCTGAAAACTTGCAACACTAACACCCTCAAACTGTCATATGACATTTAACATACATTATGCTTTTAAGCCAAAATAAAATGTTCAGAAATTATTAGTGACTTCTAGTTAAAAATGAATATATGATTTTTAATCATTGGAAGATTTTAAAATTCTGACTCAAAAACTAGAAATTCACATTTGTCATTGCTGAATTTCCAGAGAAGCATTTGTTGACTCTAAGAAAGTAATACATTTTTATGCTTTTTGTCATCTAACTATACACACAAACATATACTTTCATCTATGTTCAAATGCATATATGCAAATCTAAAAAGTTTTGGTCTTTTAAAGGCACATTATAGAAGTGAATACGTATCAGCATGGTTGGTTATAGAGAGAGTGAATTATGCCAAGAAATAAAAATGAACAATAAAATACATTACAAATTAAAAATCACCATGTGAATACAAAACAGTGATACTTTATTTTAAATGAAGATGCCCTTCTTAGCAAGGAAATTGTGGATTTGAGGCCAAGCCTTGGTGCCATCCTTCACTATGTGAACTTGGACAGATCGCTGACTGTCACTTGACCTTCATCTTACTTGTATGTCAAACGGGAAACATGGGATTTGTTTCCTTCACTCTTGAATGAAGGCACGAAGACAATCCCCACAGATCACCCTGCAGGTGTAGACTAGATTTACAGCAGAGGTTCATCACATCCTGAAAACACTCATACCTCAGCTGAGGGGCAGGGCATGACAGCTGAAGAGAATACTTTCGGCTTACGGCAATCGTCTTTCAGCTCCACGGCAAAGTGGTCTCGGGGCAGTCCCCACTCGGTAACACAGTGCGGAATCTCTCCTAGTGAATGTGTTTCCTAAAAAGGCTACTTTGCTACTGTTCAATTTCTCATTTTGGTGATTTTTATCTGGTACTGAGCACACTGCAATTATTTGCTCATCAAACTGTTAGCTGCTGAGATGTCTAGGGACACATGCACAGACAGCACAGAAATGATTGCCTCTTTGTCCATATGTTACATGACCTTAACATGCACTCTCCCTCCTCCGTCTCCTATCTTCGTTTGTGAAATTTCAAATCACTCAGACAATAGTTTGTTGTTAAATTAATGTCTGCAGCTTGTTTTATAGCCCAAATTTTCCAGTGGGGCAAACAGAATAGAAAAAGATCTGCGATAATGTAATTAGAGCTGCCAGTGTAGTACAGGGAAAATATTATTAAACTGGGTATTAGGAAACTGAGATTATAGTTCTGTTTTATTAGTAGTAATATTAGTAGTCAGATGTTTAGTTTATCCTGTTGAGTTTTAATTTTCTTATTTATTGAATGGGGCGGAACGTGCCTTCTCTTGATGAGCTTCCAGTTACATGTGATGTGTCCGTGTTGGCATAAACATGAAGTGCCTATATGTGGTTTTTTAATTAATATTTCAAATATTTCATTTCCTTTAACACTTACCATTTATTTTTTCTCTATTATATAAGGAGCTACGGCATAAGCTACTCAAAAGTTTTATAGAGCAGGTGTCTTACAGCAAAAACCTCAAGAACAAGGACTGTGAAGATTAAGACTATAGTAGGAGCACGGAGGCTAACACATTATGATGGCACAAATATAGAAAATCTAAATCAGCTGACTGTGAATTTAATATGCTGGTTATGCTTTGGAAAAGGGTAATAAATATCTGTATAGGACTACTTGTACATAAACAAGTTTTTAAAAATTATACGATCTAATTTTTTATAAATCGTAAAGTACTGTATGTTATAAAGTATCTATTTTTTACATTTAGAAATGAGTCTATTAAAAATCCAATAGAACCCTGGTTTTTAAACAGCTTTTCATTTCTCATTTGCTAAAGAAAAGGGAAAAGGCTCTAAGAGGTAAAGAGATTAAGAAAGAGGCAAATGAGGAAAACCAGTAAGTTCTAAAGTGCTATAGCATAAGAGAAATTGATATTTTCACATGTGCTCATAATAATTCACTGACAGAGTGAGTTTTAGGGCATCCCTGAATGCTATCACCCTTTGAAATGTCAATTTACCAATATTCATAGTTCATTAGCTAAATTAATACTTGGTCTTTTGAGGCCATCTCCTTAGAAGGCACTAGTCAACGAGGTGAAACTCTTCTGGAGAGAAACTTCAACTACTGTGGACCTAAGTACACATGAAAACATGAGATTCCACACACACATCTCATCCACACACAGTGGGAAATCTGAAAAGATAAAATATTTACAGAAATTATCCTTGGATAGATTATGAGTAATTTTTATAAGATGTTTACCTTTGCTTTCTAACTTTCTAAAAGGAATGTGAATAAATTTTGAAAAAATTATTAACCAATTAACTAATTAATATGTAATATATGTAAGAGTCATCTGAGTATTTTAGTTGCTTCTTCAGCAGGCAGACTCTATAGACAAGAACAGTAAATATCAAAATTTGCTGCAAACCGGAATCTCATTACCCTGGTGGCACTCCATACCAATGGAAGGAGAAGCTCTGAGAGTGAGACCTAGATATTAGTATTTTTACTGCTCCCCCGCCACGTGATGCCAATGTTCAGCCAAATCTGAGGACCAGTGATATGGAACACAGTATGTTATATATAAATATGACTTTGGATTATGGAAAAAAATGACATAAAGATACAATTGCACAGTAATAAGTGTCCAGTGGTGGCATTCTTAATGAAATTCTTATAACCTTATCTCCTAGGGCAAGGGGAATAAAGGAAAAAAACAAATGTCTCAGCCAACTTCTCAATAGCCAGCTCTTTCTTGATTCATGCTGGTTTCTATACTTGCTTCACCAACATTTCTATCAATTCTGTGAGATAACTGACATTCTTCCTATAGATTCCTCTTTGATATAAGTTACTCAGTGTTCGACTCCTATAACCCTAACTGGTATATTCTTAACATATCATTAATGTATAAATAATATGAATTAGGTAAAAAAGAAATAAACTTCTATGTAAGTCAAATTAATTAATAGACTTTTAAATAAAAGAATTGGGCCAACATGATTCATAATAATTAGTCAAGATATAGTGGTTATCATGTATATAAGGAGGTTTTACAAGTGTTTTCTCATTTATGTTTAAATTACCATAATTAAGCAATTACTATAAGTATACTCATTTCAAAAAAGAACTAATATATAATCAAGCTAAGGGGTTAAAACCAAGTGGTTTTCAAAGTCCATTCTCTTAACCACAATGCTATAACACTTATTAATGGACAAGAGTTGCTATGATGATGAAAAGAATGTAGGGGTAAGATGGCGGTAACTTAAAAATGATTACAAAGTTGAGAGGGTCTTGGGATACATAAGCTCTTGTAAACTTATATTCTTTTTTTTCCATTGTTCTTTTTAAAAAATATTTAAATACTTTATTTATTTATTTTTAGAGAGAGGGGAAGGGAAGGAGAAAGAGAGAGAGAGAAACATCAATGTGTGGTTGCCTATAGCACTTCCCCCACTGGGGACCTGGCCTGCAGACCAGGCATGTGCCCTGACTGGGAATAGAACTGGCAACCCTTCAGTTTGTAGGCCAGTAGTCAGCCCACTGAGCCACACTAGCCAGGCCTAAACCCATATTCTTTTGATATGATTTTGGTATATTCTTCCCTTACTTCAATCATGTTGTATTTAATTGTTAATAAAGCACTGTAAATTTATGAAGTTGAGTCTGTCATCCATGACTAAAAGAGTAAAAAAAGCCCCCAAACACTTGTATGTATGGTGTAATAATATTATCTGATTCTGCCTACTTAATAAATTAATCACTTCATCATGCAACCATAGAATGAAATTCATTCCATATGAACGGTGAAATGACATTAACACCTTAAAACCAGGAACTGCTTTTGCATCTCTCATGACACCTGGATATCAGATGGGTTTTTTTTTCAGTTTAAAGTACTGACTTTGTAGACTCAAAATTCTTCTATGCATTTATTATTTCTAGATATATTTAATAGAAGTTGACAATATTTAGAAGGAGGAAACACAAAATTGAATGGAACAATTTTTTTCCTTAAAGAGTATTCTCCAAAAAGAATTTTATGTTCCAATATTGAAAAAGTAGAAATATATCCTTCTATTTCGAGAATTATTGATAATAAATAACACTCATACCTCTATTGTCTAACCAAGAACACTGTCACAGTTTTATGTCTATTTCTGACCTTCCCTCTGAACCTCAGAATCTTATACTCAAATGCCTAACTGCATGTCCATGTGAATGTTTAGACCCAACAACAGCAAAACCAAACTACTAGTTCTGAACAAAAACCTGCTCTTTTCCAAGCGCCCCTAGATCAGTAAAAGGCAACTGCAACTCCATGCTTCTGCTGCACAACCAAAATAACTTGGAGTTATTCAAAAAAAATTTTCTTGCACACCTCAGACCAAAGCCTATTAGCAAACCCTGTCAGATTTATCTTCCAAATTTATGTAAAATCTGAGCCGTTTTGTTACCACCCCCATTGTTACTAACTTAGCAACGCATGGCAAGCCGGCAGCTAACATTATACTCAACAATAAAAAGGTGAAAGCTTTTCCTCTAAGTTCAGGAAAAAAAACAAGGGTGCTCTCTCTCACCACTCCTTTTCAACATAGTACTGGCACTCTTAGCCAGAGCAATCAGGTAGCATAAAGACATAAACAGCATCCAAATCAGAAAAGAAGAAGTAAAATTATTTGTATTTGAAGATGATAATAATCTTATATACAGAAAATCCTAAAGACTCAACCAAAAAATGGTTAGACCTTACAACAAATGTAGTAAGGTTGCAGGATATATAATTAACATGCAGAAATCTGTTGCATTTCCACACACTAACAATAAAATATCTGTAAGAGAAATATAGAAAAGTCTATTTCACAATAGTATCAAAAACAATAAAATAGGGATAAATTTAACCAAGGAGGTTAAAAATCTCTACACCAAAAACTTCAAGACTCTGATGAGAGAAACTGAAGTAGATAAAAACAAATGTAAAGATATCCTGTGTTCATGGATTGGAGGAATGAATATTGTCCAATTTCTATGCTACCCAAAGCTGTCTACAGACTCAATGCATTCCCATTAAAAGTCCAATGGATTTCATACTATACTGCAAAACTGTAGTAATGAAAGCAGTATGGTATTGACATAAAAACAGACACATACTCCAATGAAATAGTATCAAGAATTTGGAAATAAACCCATGCATGTGCAGTCACCCAATATTTGGAAAGGGAGCCAAGAATACTCAGTGGAGAAAGAACAGCTTTTTCAATAAACGGTGTTGGGAAAACTGGATATCCACATATAGAAAAATGAAATCGGATACTTTTATGTTACACAAGTCACAAAAACTAACTTGAGGTAGATTAAACATGTAAATATAATGATACCCTAAAACTCTCAGTAGAAAACTTTTTGTCATAGATAAAAAGAATATTTTTTGGATACAATACCTAACAACACCTAAAAGCACAAGCAACAAAGCAAAAATTAAAAAATGTGATTTATCAAAACAAAAAGCTTCTGCTCAGCTAGAAAAGCATCAACAAAATTAAGACAACCTGAAGAATGAGAGAAAGCATTTGCAAACCATGTATTTCATAAAGAGTTAATATCCAAAATATATAAAGAACTCATACAAATCAATAACAAAAAAAACAATCTGATTGAAAATGGGCAGAGGAAATGAATAGACATTTTTCTAAAGAGAAGACATAAATGGCCAACTGGTACATGAAAATATGCTCAACATCATTAATCATCAGGGAAATGCAACTGAAAACCATGATAAGATATCACCTCACACATTTTAGAATAACAATCATCAATAAGACAAAAGATAAAAAATTTTGGCAAGGAAAGGATAAAAGGTAACTATTGTGCACTGTTCCTGGAAATATAAGTTGGTACAGCCACTATGAAAACCAGTATGAAAAATTGAAACTATAACTACCCTGTGATCCAGCAATCCCACTTGTGGATATATCTCCATAAGAAATGAAAACAGATACCAAAGAGATGATACCTGCATTTTTGTGTTCATTGCAGCATTTTTCACAATAGAAAACATATATAAACAACCTAAGTGTTTGTCCATAGATGACTGGATAAAGAAGATGCAAGATATACACACAAACACTGAAATATTATTCAGTCATGAAAAAGAATGAAATCCACCGACTTGTGACAACATGGTTGGTCTTTCAGGACCTTATGCTAAGGAAAGTAAATCAGGCAAAGAAATACAAATACTGTGTGATATCACTTAAATGTGGAATCTAAAAAGGGAGAACTGGTAAAAACAGAGAGTAGAATAGTGGTTACCCATGGCTGGGCGTGTAGGAAATGGGATGATGTTGGTCAAAGTATAAATTACAGAACATAAAAGGAAAAATAGAAACACTACCTTAAGGAGATTTTAACATAGCTTTATGAGTCCAAGTCAATCAGAAGAGCAAAAAATAAGGATATAGAGTACCCGATATTGATTTGTTACTGCTTATGTAAGCAGTAAGTAGAATCAATGGGAGATATTTATCAAAATGTCCACCCTCAATAAATACAAAACACATCTGCTTACAAAATGCAATGAAATATTTATAAAATTTTACCATAAAATAAAACAAAACCTAGTAATTTTTATAAAGAAAAAATGATACCAAAAATTGTCTAATCACAATGCAATAAAACTAGAAAATAATAGCAAAATTAAACAGAAATTTCTATCATTAAAAATGAAAATGAATAAAAATCTCAGGAATATTTAAGATAATGTTAATGCAAATAATATATTCTAGAATATATATAATAAAGCAAAAGAGTAGTCACATGAAACTTCATAGCCTGAATTATAGCTTAAGAATTAAAAACAAAATAAATATCATAAAAAACAAAATAAACCCAAAACAAGCATTACAAAGGCACATTAATAACAAAATAGAAATCAACAGATTAGGTAGCAGAATAATGAGGCAAATTAATAGAGAAAAGAAAACAGGTTCCACCCAAGATGGAGGCATAGGTAGAAACTCTTCGCTTCCTCACACAACCAAAAGGAGGAGAACAACCGATTTAAAATCAATAAACAACAAGAAGGACCAGATAATCATACTGCATGGAACTCCGACAACCAAGGCATTAAAGAAAAAATCAACCAGAACAACCAGACCAGTAAGAACTCTTGGTGAGGTGGAGAACCACGCAGGCGGGGCTGGCTGAAGGAAAAACTGAGACTCAGAGCAGACTGTGGACAACAGTGGTTGCCGAGGGTGGGAGAAACTCCCAGTCTCACACTAGAGCTCATTGGAAAGCACGCTAGAGAAGAGCAGGCGAGCTGCACTGTTCCCTCTCTGCCACGCCCTCCCCCCGCCCCCCACCACAGGCAGCTTTGTAGTGCAGGGAGGAGGGTTGCTCTGCCTGGGTGAATACCTAAGGCCCAACCCCCTTACAACTTAACAGGTGCACCAAGACAAAGAAATATGGCCCAAATGAAAGAACAGAGTAGAGCCTCAGAAAGAGAGCTAAGCAACAAAGATATCGCCAATCTATCTG
>PVKM010022238.1:0-21965 GCA_004027735.1 Carollia perspicillata
AAACAAGAGTGGGTCTGACTCAATGCACTAGAGCTCAAGCCCCTTCACAACAAACACCAGCAAATGGGTGCCTTGCCATTGAGTCTATTCTGGATACTCTTCTGGTGTCTAATGCTACCCCCAGGAGGCCCTCCTGGGACCAAGTCAACACATCACCCCAGGCACCACAGGAGGGGAGGCAGGAGATAGTGCTTAAAACCCAGGCTGTGGATCAGGTGCACCTGGTTCACAAGAGACTCTCACACCTGCAGTGTTATCCTGGGCAAGTCGCACAAACTTGCTGAGCCTCAGATTCCTCAACCATAAGATGGGGCCAGCAGTGACAGTGAGCACTAAGTGAAAGGCTGCCTGTACGTGTTAAGACCATGCCTGACGCCCAGCAGGTGTCCACGGTGTGGACGTGCCATCGTCACAGGCATTACCATTCCTCCCCAGTTCCCAGGATTACCCCCTATTCTACTCATCCTCGATCTAGAAAAGCCATTTATAATTTTCCCATAAGAAGCACTCTTTTTCTTTAACCCAAACAAAGCATTAACCTATTCTGTATCACTAAAACTGTTATAAAAAGAGTTTGAGGGTACAGAGGAAAGTCTTCCACATAACCTTAAAGGTACTGAAGTTGCTTAGAGAGATGAAAGCAGGCTGTCTGCTGAAATGCTAGAAACATTGTGTGTGTGTGTGTGTGTGTGAAAGCATATGAACCTTTCTAAAAGCAACTGCTGCTTTCATGTGCCCGAGAACACCAGTTGATTTTCTTCTTTCCAAATTCAAGGGAGGGATAAAGTGGACAAAATAAAGCCAGAGAAGGTAGCAGTACCCTTCGCGTTGCCACATAGGCAGCAGCTTCTTCCCAGACTCAATCAGCCTTCTCTAGAGAGGAATCTGAACATTATTCAGGTAGTCCCCATACACGGGAAATTAATTCACTTTTCAGAATTGCAGCCTCAGTAATATCTATGAGTGACGTGGTGGTTAATAGCAGTCGTCAGAACTGCGACTCCTTGAGATTTCTCTCTCTAGAAAACAAATCATATCCTAGTGAATACAAAACAAAAATTACAGCGTGGGACATGGGAGCTATAAATTATAGCTGAGATTGCCTGTTGTGGGCTAATGGTTTCACTGTGAAATTATTTTCACATTTTTTAAAATTGCATATAGAGAGAGGAGTCTTCCATCAGCAGCAGCACTGCAGAGATACTGCAGAAACCCCAGCACTTCAGCCCTTAGTACAGAAGCAAGCAGACCGGCCCCTTTGACAGCCAGCCCTTCTCTCCTGGTTCCCCTCTACCCTACGGCAGCGCAGGGTCTGTGTGCATCCTGCCTGTCCAACAGCAAACCAGAGCCTGCCAACATCCTGGGGATCATGTGCATGTGCAGTGAAGAGTCAGACACGGAGGTGCCGACAAGCCAGGTCCCCCTTCACTGAGGTTGAGCATCAGATGCAAGTCATTTCTATGGATGGCATCCATTTATTAATGCTTTGGTCTCTAGCCTCAGACTGTCCCTGGCAATGGGACATGCCTAAGAACTTCAGAGCAGGCTGCTACCTCCTCTTTCCCTCTGAGTTCACAGCTGTAAAGGTAAAGGGTCTTTCAATCCATTAATAAGGTACATCTTTACATTTTTTTAGATTGCCTTTTATCAATATTTAGTAGCTTTCAGCCTATAAGTGCTACATGTGTTTTGTTAAATTGGCACCAAAATATTTAAATTTTTATGAGCAATTGTAAACAGTATATTTTAAATTTTGGTACCCTTTGTTCGCTGCTAGTATATAAAATTACAGTTGACTTTTGTATGCTTATTTTGTGTCCTGTGAGCTTGTTGAACTCACTTCTTAATTCCAGAACTTTTCTGGAAATACCTTGAAATTTCCAACATAAACAATTACATCATCTTGTGAGACAACAGAAAACATATATATTGGTCTTTGACTCCAGGTTCCGGCACCCTTGTGACTTGCCAGGTGATAAGAGAGCCTTTCGATCTAACACGGTTGACTCTGGGCAGGCTCCTGAAGGAGGACCGGCCACCTGGGAAACCAAGCCGTGATTAGAAACTTGGAACTTTCAACCCCATCCACCATTCTCTTGAGGGGGAGGGGCTAAAAATGGAGTTAATGATTGATCATGCCTACATGATGAAGCCTCCATAAATTCCCAAAAGTTTCCATTCTGAATGGAATGGCATTCAAAGTTTCCAGGCTGGCAAATGCACCCACTGAGAGGGTGACACAACCCTACTCCATGGGGACAGAAGTTCCTGCACTCAAGACCCTCCTAGACCTCAAGCTAAAGTACCTCTTCATCTGGTCTTTCTTCTGTGTTCTTTATCCTACCCTCCAATAAACTGGTATTTCACTCAGTTCTATGAGCCCCTCTGGCAAATTAACCAAACCTGAGGAGGAAGTCATAGGAACCACTGCTATGTAGCTGGTTGACCAGAAGCACAGATGATAACTTGAGCTTGCAACTGGTATCTGAAGTCAGGGTGGGGGACAGGCTTATGGAACTGAGACCTATGAGATCTGACACTATCTCCAGAGTGTCAATTATGCTAAGTTGTAGAACATCCCGTTAGCATCAGACTTGCTTACTGTTATAGGAAAAACCCACACACATCTGATGATCAGAAGTGTCAGAAGTGAAGTGCTCTGTGTGAGTAGTAAAGGACATTTGTAAGACACAGAAACACACAGTAGAAAAGACCTAGGTTTTTCCCTACGAAGAAAGCAAAAAATAAGTTTTCCCTTTTTTATATTTGAATATAGAAACAATTGTATTACTTCCTTCCCAATCTGTATGGCTTTTATTTCCTTTTCTTGCCTTACTGCACTAGCTACGACTCCCATCGCTATACTGAATAAGAATGGTGAGAGAAGATAGCCTGCCTTATCCCCACAGGGGTACCATTCATTTAATCTTTCACCACCAAGTATTATGTTGAATTTATGCTTTTTATAGATGCTCTTTATCAAGTTGAGCACACTTCTCACTATTTCTTTTTGAATGAGAGTTTTTATAAAGAACATATGTTGAATTTTTCAAATACCTTTTCTACACCAATTGATACTGATTATGTGATTTTTCTTATTTAGCCGGTTAATAGGGTGGATTATGTTGATTTTTAAATATTAAACCAGCACTGCATCCCTAGAATAAACCCTACTTGGTCATGCTGTATAATTTTTATATGTTGCTAAATTCTATTTGCTAATATTTTATTATGGATTCTTGTGTCCATATTCATGAGGACTGTTCTCTATAGTTTCCTTTTATCATATTGTTTTTATTTCCACAAAACAAGTTGGAAAATGTTTCTTCCTTTTCTACTTTCTGGAAGAGTTGTATAGAATTGTTCATTCTTTGTCAAATGTTTGACAGAATTCTCCAATTTGGCCTGGGGATGTTTTAGGAGTTTTTAAATAATTCAATTTCCTTAATAGTTGCAGGGTTTTTCAAAGTGTCTTACATACTGGTTGTGGTATTTTTTGTTTTTGGAAGCATTGTTCTATTTAATCTAAGTTTTCAGATTTATGCTTACAGAGTTGTTCCTCCTATTTCCTTACTATATATTTGAGGTTTCCAGTGTCTGTGGTATTATCCCTCATTTCATTCTGCTATTATTTTTGTGTATGGTGTAAGTTGGTGCTCAAGTTTTATTTTTTTTTGCACATAGCTGTCCAGTTCTCCCAACACCATTTGTTGAAGAGGCTATCTTTACTCCATTTTATGTTGCTGCCCCCTTTGTCGAATATTAAGTGACCGTAGAGACTTGGGTTTATTTCTGGGCTCTCTGTTCTGTTCCATTGGTTCATGTGCCTGTTTTTATGCCAGTACCAGGCTGTTTTCATTACAGTGGACTTGTAATACAGTTTGATATCAGGTATTGTGATCCCTCCTACTTTGCTCTTCTTTCTCAAAATTGCAGCTGCTATGTGGGTTCATTTATGGTTCCATATGAATTTTTGAAGTGTTTGTTCTATGTCTGTGAACTATGCCATTCATTCTGCTATAATTAATTACCTTCTTTTTCTAGGTTAAAAGAGGGCTTAGATATTAATTAGAGGTGGAGCTTGGAAATGAATTTGAGAGTTTTCCTCTTTACTAGTGTATGCATTTAATGCTGTAACTTTTCCTCTCAGATCTGCTTGAGTCTCCCACCAATTTTGACATATCGTATTTTCATTTCCATCCAGTTCAATATATTTATAAATTTTTCTTGAGAATTTCTCTTTTTACCATGATTATTTATAAGTGTCTTGTTTAATCTGCATGAATTTGGGATTTTTTTTACATCTTTCTATTAGTTTTGTACTTTGAATCCATTGAGGTCAGAGAACACACTCTGTACTCAATTTTTAAAAATTTGTTGCAGTTTCTTTTATGACATAGGACGTGATCTATCTTGGTAATGTCACGGAGACACTTAAAAAGAATGTGTACTTTTGGGGTTTTTTTGGTGGTGTTCTATAAATGTCAGTTAGAGCCTGTTAAGTTGATGGTGTTGAGTTTTTCTATATCCTTGCTGATTTTCCAACTAGTTGTGATAGCAGTTGTTGAAAGATGAATGTTGAAGTCTCCCATTATTATTGTGGATTGGTCTATTTCCCCTTTCAGTTCTCCCAGTTTTTACATCACATATTTTTTCAGTTTGTTGTGTTTTACATGCATATTTAGGATTGCTATATTGTTTTGATGGATTGACCATTTTATCATTTATTGAAATGCTCTTCCTTGTCTCTTGCAACTTCTCTGAAGTCTACTTTATATGAAATTAATGTAGTCACTCCTGCTTTTCTTAGCTAATCTTTGCAAGACATATTTTTCCATCCTTTTTTATTCAGCTTTATTCAAATATAATTATATTTGAACTGGGTTTCTTACAAACAGTGTAGAGTTTGGTCATGTTTTTTAATCTAGTTTGTCAAGCTCTTTTTTAACTAAATTGTTTAGACTTTACATTTAGTGCAATTACTGGTATGTTAGGGACAAAGTCAGACTTTTTTCATTGTTCTCTGTTTTTCATTTGTTTTATTTTTCTTGCCTTTCTTTATATTACTTGAACATTTTTTTAATTCCATTTTGATGTACACGTAGCATTGATGAGTGGCTGACTGTATAGCCCTTTTAGTGGTTGCACCAGGTATAACACTATATATACATTACTAATCACAGCCTACTTGTGTCATCATTTTACCAGCTCAAGTGAAGAAGAGAAGCCTTCCCTATCTTACATCCCTTTACCCTCTCTGTGAATAATATAATGGTTTTAGGATTTCCTCTACTTCCATTTAGAATCATAGAAAACAGTGTTATAACTTTTGCTTCAACTATCAATCATAATGTAGAGAACTCAAGAGAAGACAAAATTTATTTTATTTATCTATATTTTTGTTGCCATGTTCTTCCTTCCTTCCTGATGTTCCAAGTTCCCTTCTTTTTACTGTTTCTTTTACTATTTATAGAGAATTTTCTTAAGCTATTCTTTTGTGATGAGTCTCTTTGACAAATTCTTTCGGTTTTCAACTGAAAATATCTTCATTTCCTTTTCATTAATGAGTGCTGTTTTTATTGGTATATAATTCTAACTTGATAGTTCTTTTCTTTCAGTGCTTGAAAAAGTCATGTCTCCTTCCAGCTACATAGTTTCTAAAGATAAATCTATGATTCAAATTTTTTCTCTCTCACTGCTTTCAAGATTTTTTCTTTGTCTTTAGTTTCCTATAATATGTGTTGGAGTGATTTCTATAGGTTTATCCTCTTTAGAATTTACTCATCTTCTTGAACCCATAGACTATGTCTTTGGCCAAAGTTGGGGAGTTTTCAAACATAATTTCTTTGAGTGCTTTTCAGCCCTGCCCTTTTTCATTTCCTTCTGAGATTTCAAAGACATAAATGTTAGATTTTTTTGTTGTAGTCCCATGGGTTCCTGAGACTCTGTCCTTTTTTTCAGTCTGTTTCCTCTATATTGTTCAGATTGAATTATTTCCATTGTTTTATCTTCTAGTTCACTGACTCTATCCTCTGTTCTCTCCATTCTGCTACTGAGACCATCTACTCATTTTTTAAATTTAGGTTATTATATTTTCCTGTTCTAATATTTCCATTTGGTTCTCCTTTATGTCTTCCATTTCTTTGCTTAGACTCTCTATTGTTTGCAAAGAGTGTCTATTTTTCCATGTTTCAAGTGTGTTTGTAATTGCTCTTTGAAGCGTTTTTATGACACTTTTAAAATAGTTTTGTTTATTTTAATATCTCTGCCATCTTGATGTTGACATCTATTGATTACCTTTTTCATTCAGTTTGAAATCTTTTTGACTCTCTGTGTGACAAGTGATTTTTTTTTATTGAAACAGGTACATTTCCATGTTATATTGTGAGACTCTGGATCTAATTAAATCTTTTGGACTTCTCTGACACTATGTGGCAAGGAAAGGAGGTACTGGTTCATTATCTCTCTTCTGGCATGGAGCTATCTTGGTAATGTCAGGGAGGCACTTGAAAAGAGTATGAATTCTGCTTTTTTGGTGGTGTTCTATGAATGATAGTTAATCCTGTTGATGATGCTGTTGAATTTTTCTATATCCCTGCTGGTTTTCTGTCTAGTTGTCATATCAATTGTTCAAAGATGAATGTTAGAGTCTTCCACTATAATTGTGGATGGGTCTATTTCTGACAAGTGGAGCTAGAAGTGTAGGTTACCACTTGATCTCCATTGGTCCAAGTGATGGGTATGAGTTCCTCATTATTGCTGAGGAAGGTAAGGTAGGGGTGGGAGTTCTGGCTCCCCATGTAGTCCCCATGCAGGAGTCGATGTGCAGTGGTTGGAGTGTGTCATTATTGCTGAGTGGTAGTGAAAGTTCTACCTTTCCACTTGGCCTCCTTTGACGCCACTGCAGTGGGAGGTGGGAGGAGGTGCTGGGTAGAGGCAGAGGTCCATGCTCCCCATATGGTCTCCACTGATACCACAAGATGTGGAGCCCCTCTCCTCCTGCCAGGGGTGAAGGTCCCAGCTCCCTGCTTGGACTTTTCTGACCACCTCATGTTGGTGGAGTTGGGGCACCTCGCTACGGAATGGGTGAGGCAGAAGTCTAGGCTTCTTACTAGGCCTTGACTGACATGGGGGCGGGAGTGCACAGTTCTTTCTGTGGTGTTGTTGACTATTGTTGACTGACATAGAACAATATTGTCTAAAAGTTTTCTATCTTCCTAAGTGCCCTTTCCTTTGGCTACAGAAAGCAGACTCTGTTAAATTTTTTTTTTTGGCTGTTCTCATTGGTGTTTCTGGGTTATCAGCTTCATCAGTACCCAGTCTAGGATAGATGAGACAAAAAGGAAACAAGGATTACCTGCTGTGTCATTCCTAGGGTTTGAGATCCTTATTGGGCTTCACCTTTCAGAGTCTTCTTCTATTTTTTTATATGTAATGTCCTTAGTGGGAGGAATAGAGAAAAGTAGACCTATTCCATCTTCCCAGAAGAGTAGTCCTATTGTAAGTTTCTATCCATGACATATTTAGATTTGAATTTTAGTAAGTTCATCTGTCAGAGTGTGAAAATGGACTAGTCAAATTAGATGTATTTAGTTTCCATATACATAAAGACACCAAGATAGAGAAAGAGAGGTCGTGTAAATGTTAATATGTAATAACGTGTATTGTATTTCCTTCTTTTTAAAAAATCTTTTAAAAGATATACCACTACTTAAATAATCATCTATCATGAATAAGAAAATATTACATGGTAAATTGTGCAAAATTACAGATATCTCAATGCCAGAAAAGAGTAAAATGGACAAGTATGTGTGTTACCACCAAGGGATAATGAATAGTTATTATATATTCAGTTAGTAATATAGCATTAAGAATTCTACATCCTATTTTCCTATTTAGCTAATAATATTTTGTAGTAGGTGATATCCCATGTCATTAAGTATCTTTGAAGTCACAATTTTAATGATTTCTGTAGGGTAAATTTCTAGAAAAAATATTACTGGATCAAAAAATGTAATCTTTTTTTAAAGCTCTTGACACACATCACCATCTCACTTTCCAGAAAGACTGCATGAATTTTTATTGCTTCTAGTGCACAAGATTGTCCATCTTAATACAGTGTTGCCAGAGCTGAGTATTATTCTTTCAAAAGTTTTTGCTGACTTAGCAAAGTAAAAAATTATCTCATTTTAACTCACCTTTCTTTTATCACTAATAATTTACTTTGTTACATATTGATTAGCCATGAATATGTCTTTTAAAATTTGTCTGTTATGTCAAGTTCCCATTTTTATATTGTGGTGCTAGTATTTTTCTTATTTATTTATAGAATTTTTTATATATTAAGGAAATTAAACCATTTTCAGTCATATTTTCTTAGATATTTCCCTACTATGCCATGTTTTTATCTTTGCTTTTGAAATATGTACATTTTAATTTTTACATGATCACTTTAATGTAACATGTTTGCTTTGGGATTTTTTCTCATAGGAATGTTTTTTAAACTATACAAAAGGATGAGTCACTTTTTCCCTTCATTTATGTTATTTTGTGGTTTGTTTTAACTTCAGAGATAAGCAGAGGTGAGAAATGTAGGTCTACCCCCATGAGATACAGGAATAAATCTACCAGCATAGTCAACTATAGCAAATGTCACTAGGCTGACCTGACCCAAGGAGGATCTATGAAGGTGAACAGAGTCTTGTTCACATCTGCTTAAAATAGCCATTCCCTGGTCCCGGACAATTCCCTTGATCTTCCTCCTTCCAATCAACTTGGCAGACAAGTCCTTGCTTTAACCTCTCTCCCACTTTATTCTCTAATCTGCCAGGAAATTAATGCAAGTTCTGAGCCTCCCTAAACACAGTCTTTTCCAGGCATCCTTTTTCATCTTTGATTCTTAAATTGAAATAATATGTAAAAGAAAACTTTGCTATTCTATTGGCAACAGCATATGTGGCTTCAAGAAATATTTATTTTAGGAAAACAGTCTCTTTGAGTGGGTCTGTATTGTAATAACCACCCCTCCCAGCATAAACTAAACACTTCATTCTCCATATGACAGTTTCTTTCTTCCCAGTTCTTGTGCCTCATTTATGTCCAGCATCTGAATGTCAGGTGCTAGATGAACACATCTGTCCTTAAAGCCTGCAACACAGCAATAAAAAGTCCCTTCAGCTAGAGTTGTCCAAAGAACACTGCCTGCATCAGTTTGCTGCCCTGGGCCACAGATGGGCCTGCATGGTGCCTGAGACACATGCAGGTTTCCAGGGCTTCATTTCATGACATTTGCCCTTCACCACCCAGGTTTCACTACCACACTTTGCCCAGAAACATCTGCCTAACCTGCTCCCTGGCTCCAGTCCTCCCCTGGTCATTCCCAAAGGGCAATGCCATCATCAGGGTTATGACAAGCCCATCTCATTTCTTTGTGCTGAAGTATCCTTGTACATAATTAAAAATTTAAAAGAAAATAACCCCATGGTTGTTTTCTTTACAAAAAGCATTTCCAAAGTTAACAATTTATTATTCCTGTGACAAAAATAATCCATCAGCTTTGCAAGGATACTGCCTGGAAATAAGCTTCCACAAGGTCATTTGAGTTTTTGTGTATGATCTTAGGATACTGGAAATTTTCCAAATCATGGGATGCTAAAGAATGCAACACAAAGTGACAGCACGGGTGAGTGCATTTCAAAGAGGTGTGGGGAGGTGAGTACAGGCTGGACACCAGAGAACCTGCCAGCAATCAGGAGCCCAGGGTCCTTATACCACACTCAGCATCTGAACCCGAGACAACAGCAAACTTCTGAACTTCACTGGCTGGACTCCACCACTTTTGCTGACCTTCATACAATGGTACTGATACCCAAACACTTCACTTAACCACTGTCATACCAGATTTAAATAAAATTCAACAATATTCTCTCTATAAGGGATACACTTTATAGATTCAAAGACATAAATAAGTTCAAAGTGAAATGATGAAAATAGATATATCATGCCAACAGCAACCATAAGAGCTGGAATGGGTATACTAATATCAGAAAATAGACTCAGAAACAAAAACGTTACTGGAGATAAAGAGGAAAACTTCATAAGAAAGAGGTAAAGCTATCTCCGTTCGCACATGCCATGATTTTGTATATAGAAAATCCTAAGAAATCCACTAAAAATCCTTAGAACTAATAAACAAGTTCAGGAAGGTTGCAGGATACAAAATCAATATATAAAACTTAATTATATTTCTATACACTAACAATGATCAATCCAAAAATAAAATTAAGAAAACAATTCCATTTATAATGGTGCCAAAGAGAATAAAATAAATAGGAATAAAATTTAACAAAAGAAGTATAAGATTTGTACACTAAGAACTACAAATATTGTTGAACAAAATTAAAAATATAAATAAATAAAATATACCCCATGTTCCTAGCTGGAAGATTTAACATCATTAAGATGGCAATGCTTTTCAAATTGGTCTACAGATTCAAGGCAATTCCCATCAGAATCTAAGGTGCTTTTTTTTTTTTTCAGTAAATGACACAATGCTCCTAAAATTCACATGAAAACAGAAGGGACCCAGAATAGCCAAAACAATCTTAAAAAGAAGAACAATGCTGTAGGACTCAGACTGCCCAGTGCAGAGACTTACTACATGGCATAGGAGAGACAGAGAGGCCGGTGGAATCAAACTGAGAGTCCACAGATAAATCCTTACATTTGTGGTCCTTTGATATTTCCACAGGAGTGCCGAGACAAATCAATGGGGAAAGAGTAGTCCTTCCAACAAATTGTGCTGGGGTAACTGGATAGCCACATGCAAACGAATGGTAGTAGAGTCCTTCCTCATCTCAGACCTAAGTATGGGGGCTAAAACTGTAACACTCTATAAGAAAGCATACGAGTAAATCTTCATAACATTGATTGTGGCAATGGTTTCTTAGATTTAACACCAGAAGTAATGAGAGAGAAAATTAGATATGTTAAAACTTCATCAAAATTTAAAATTTCTGTGCTTCAAAAGACATCGAGAGAGTGAAAAGACAACCCACAGATTAGGAGCAAATATTTTTTAAAGATTTTAATTATTTATCTTTAGAAGGGGAGGGAAGGAGAGAGGGAGAGCAATATCAATATATGGTTGTCTTTCGTGTGTCCCCTGCTGGGAACTGGCCTGCAACCCAGGCATGTGCCCTGACTGGGAATTGAACCACAGTTGTTTGGTTCGCAAGACCGCGCTCAATCCACTGAGCTATACCAGCCAGGGCAGGAGCAAATATTTTTTAATCATATATCTGATAAGGGATGTATATCCAGAATATGTCAAGAACTCTTGCAGCTCACTAGTGAAAATAATCCAGTTTAAAAATGAGTAAAGGATCTAGACATTTCTCCCAAGAAAATATACAAATGGCCAATAATCACATGAAAAGATACTCATTATCATGAGTCATTAGAAAAATACTAATGAAAACTCCAATCAAATACCACTTCACACACACTCAGACAGCTGTGACAAAGAGACAGACCATCGCAAGTGTTGATGAGGATGTGGGGAAGTTAGAGCCCTGGTGCATTCTGGTGGGGGTGGGGCGGGGTACACGGCGCAGTCGCTTTGGCAAACAGTCTGGCAACTCCTCAAATGCTCAACATACAGTTACCATATATAACGACTCTTGACAAGAAGCATTTTTTCACAGCAGAAAAAACGTGGGAGTGCCCTGGTTGGGTGACTCAGTTGGCTGGAGCGTAGGGTTCGATCCCTAGTCAGTGCACATACCTAGGCTGTGGGTTAGATTCCTGGTCAGCAGTATGGGAGGCAACCAATCAATGTTTCTCTTTTACATCGATGACTCTCTCTCTCTCTCCACCCCTTCTCTTTCTAAAATCAATAAACATATTCTAGGGAAATGATTAATTTAAAAAAAAATTGGGAGCAACTTAATATTCATCTATTAATGAACAGGTAAATAAAATGTGGTATATCCATACATGGGAATATTATTTGGAATATAAAAAACAATGATGTTCCAATACATACTATGACATGCATAAATCTGGGAAACATGTTATGTGAATGCTGTCAGTCACAAAATGACACGTACTGTACAATTTTATTCATATGAAATGCCCAGGATAGGTAAATCTATAAGAGACAAAAAATACATGACCTCTTGCCTAAGGTGTGGCGGGGGTCAGTAACTGGAAGTGACTGCTAATGGGCACAGGACTTCTTCTGGGTCAACGACAATTGGGTTACATTAGATTGTGGTGATGTGTGCACAACTGCGAATGTATTAGGCAGCACTGAATTGTCCACTTTAAATGGGAAAATATTATGGCAGCTGAATTATGTCTCAAGAAGGCTGTTATTGTTTTAAAAGTGGGGGGCAGTTGACTTTACCACAAGCTCTTGAACCCCCAGTCCGGTACACGGTCAGAAACTTGCTGCCGACGCCAACACCAACACAGCTCCGTCTGCACCTCACCGTAGATGTGGGGGCAGCATGGGACAGTGTGGGCAGCGTGTAAATGCACAGGGTACCTGAAGAGTGTACAGAATGAGTTCAAAATAGCAACGGAAATGTCCCCAGAAGTTCGTTTTGAAGATAAAGTAGAGGACTTCTGACACGTAGTAAGACAAAACGCATCTCAGAAACAGTCCATGTGGAAGGCACACTAGACTTAGCTGTAGGATTAACTAATCCGTTGAACACAAGCCACTGTGCTGGCATCTTTGGCTCGTACTTCAATTCTCTTTAGAACAGACAGGTTTGGTCTCATAAATATGAATTTCTCTTTGCTTGTACATTATTCATACATTTTAAAGTGGTGTTTTCTGTCACAGCTTCCCCTAGACACTGAAAACTTCCTTCAAGTTCTATTACAATTTGAAGCTGTAATTTCCTCCTCATAAGCAAACCACTAAAGTGACTTCAGGTCCGGTGACAGCGCCCCATCCTTCCTGTTCTGCAGGTGTAGCTGGGTCTCTAGATGGTTGACAGCCCAGGACACGTGGGAGGAGCAGGAGTTGAAGTGGCCCAAATTAGACTGACTCCTACACCACTGACAAGAGTGAGAATCTTAGCCCCCCATTCATCTGAGTCCCCCAACTTTCTCTTGGGGTGGAGGAGATTCTGGTTATTATTGGGTTGTTATGTGTAAATGTGTTTGGGATCAAGAAAGGAAACAAGAATTTATGGAGTAACCGCTCTCACAACTCAGTGCATTCAATGAGTTACAGCAGTTTTTTTCCATAAAATCTTCTTTAAAGGAGGTATTATGTCAGTATGCTCAAGTTTCTAGAAGGAACCAAAACCCAGCAGAGCTACATCATGTAGCCTGAGGCCCAAGGTCAAGCCCAGCCTCGTTCGAACTCAATCCTCTGCACACTCCTCCCCTCCAAGTTCTGCTGGAAGATTCTGCGGATGAACAAGACTGATGGCCAGTGACCGGCGAGGGGCACTGAGTTTGGGTCAGCCAGGGAGACATCTGCACTGAGGGGAAGCCATGGCTAAGGCTAAACGGGCGTTAAAAGTTTGGCTGATTAAAAAGTAGAAGGTAGATTCAGTCTCTCCATGATAAGTACTTATCAGCAGGTAAATTCTTTAGGGAACCACTTAAAATATTAATTTATTCAAGTAATTGTGTTTCTCTTCAAATAAATGTTAGGAGTTTTATGTGCCTGTGAGGAAGATGAATCGATGCCCTCCACTGTCTGCAAGCAAGTAACTGAAACTTTCTGTGATAAAAAAGAAAGAAGGAAGAAAAAAAATCTCAAATCCTATCCAAAAGCAGAATGCTGAACTTTTTGCTCAAACTATTTAGAAAGGCAACGCATACTTAAAAGAAACAGGAAATTAAGCCCCAAAGATGGAACAACAGAAACAAGCTCTGGTAACCGGCTAACACTGAGCAGCACGTGTCACGGCGCCCACCTGGAGGGCCCCGGGGGTGGGCGAAAGCCTGGGGCTCGGGGCTGCTTTTGCTCTCCATTCTCATTGGAAGGCGGGAACGTGATCAAAGGCAGCAGAGGAACCAAGAGTCGGTGCCCTGCCCTTCAGCTGTCTGATCCTGTACAAAGGCATTTTGATGTGTTTTAAAAGAAGCCAAATTTCCACTCCTCACAACAAGATCTGAAAATTCAGAACACGCTAACACATTCAACACTTTCACTTTCAGATCCAAGTTCATGAATCCCGAGCCATCTTTGACATGCGGAGGCTGCCATCTGCCTGAAGAAACCACACCATGCCCCCATTTCCAAACTGCATGCAATAACAACATCCTCCGGCAGCGGTCAGGAAACCCTGAAAACAGTTTTGGGGGAAGGCACTGGCAAGCCTGTAGGAGCAGGTTGTGCAAACCAGCACAGTGACCGGCACGTCTCATGAGCGAGCGGGAGGAAGGTTAGCCAAACACCACCTTTCAGGCGAGGGCCTGGCCTGCACGGGGGCCTCGAGAAGTGCAGAGGAGAGCCAGACGGCCACTCTGGAAGGTGACTCCAGGCCCAGAAAAGAGGACAGACACCTGAGACGGCCAAGCACTCCACTCTTCCTCAAGACTGATTCTAGGCAAACACTGCAAGGTGGCGTGCAGCAGGGTCTTGGGAGAAAGTGCAGGCAGGTGGGCAGACTGCTGCAACGCTTGGGAAAGGGCCACCAGAGACCACGCCCATTCAGTGCAGCCAACCAATCATTAAAAATGCTGAACAGGGCTTAACATTAAAGTAATACCTGCACATGGTTTAGAAACTGGTATAAAAACAAAAGACATCCTTCTTCTCCACACCTGCCCCCTACTAGCTACAATCTCTTATATGTCCTAGCAGGTAGTGTGTTTGCACACATGTACCTGAGTATGTTCACCCGTCCATCTTTTTCATTGCACACATAGGGTCACACAGTACCTACTCTCTTGTACCTTGTTCTTTTCACTTGCTGATGTGTTTGAGCTGTTCATATCCATCATACTTCCATCCCACCTATTCCTTGTGACAATCACATGGTTTTTCATTACATGGATTGGTTACTTTTTGTTTAACCAATCTCCCTGATAGACACTAGGTGTCTACAGAATGTGTCTATGATAAGCGGCACTACCCTTTAACATACATTCTTGCTCTTCTACAAAGCTCAGTGTATCTTTAAGTACAGTTTTACAAGAAAACTCCACAAGTAAGAGAACAGGCATTAATCATTTTGATCAACACTGAGAATCAAAAAGATACTGAAGTAATAACTAGGTCATTAAAATCAAACAGAAGATATTATTCATCCCTAAAACAAACTCGTGCTCAGGGAAACTACAGGAATTGGGGTCCCCAGCCACTGGCTGCAGTCCCTTCCTCACTCAGGACTGCGTCACCCCACTGCCCTCCCTCAGGTGCAGAGCTCTGGGTGGCTGCGGGCTACCCACTGGCGGACTCTAGACCCGCCTTAGACTCCACGAGCCCAATGGTCTCCCAGCTCTGCCACGGTGAACGAAGAGCATGGCTGTGTGCCAGCAAATCTAGATCTAGGGCAGTGGCCACATCTGGCCCCTGGTCTAGAGGACTGGAAGATGACATTGGCTAGATGCTGATGAGATTTTCACCACCACAAGTGGGCCTGGCCTCAAGAAACAACTCAGCTCCACAAACGCCAGCCCTGGAGGAGCGAGGGAAAACAGCAAAGCCAGATAGAGCTACCAGCTTCTAAACTTTCAGCTTCTAAGAAAAGTTTAATTTAGAAATTCGCTGTATGGTGTTGCCATCACTTTATGCTTAAAACAATTCTAAAGCTTAACTACGTCTTCTCCATTGACCACATGGAATTAATTCTTTACACACAAATTTAGTCAACAGGACATACAGACAAGTGTAAACACATCAGTTCACAGCATTTAGATCAAGAATAAAAGTGAGGTCTTTTTTAATAGGGCTTCTGCTACACACCAAAAGGTATTTACTTTTTCTCCTCTAGTTTCTAATCCACAAGGACACTTTTGATGCTGGAATTCAAAAGAAATCCTCATCTGCCCCCTGCCACACACACAAACCTGCTCACTCTCCTGTGTCACTGTCCACTCCTCCCGGTAACACCCATCTCCACCTCCCTCTCAGCTCCCCGCCACCAGCCGAGGCATTCTGCTGGCTCTCCTCTCACAGCAGCCCCATTGCCTGGCCCCATCCCTGGTCCTCCTGCCCCAGTTCGGAACCTCAGACCACTGAGCCATCACTCATAAAGATAAATGCATGCCTGCATTGGGCTAGGAGCCATTCAACAGCCTGTTGTCCCCAGTAATCAGGGGCCACATCTTATTAGTCACTGACTGACCAGAATTTGGAACAGAGTAAGGTCTCTGGAAATGCCAAAGGATGGAGGGATACACCCACACCCCGGTCAGTACGGCAGCCCTACCTCTTGCCTCCAGCACATGCACTCGTCACCCCCAGGATCTCCTCCTTCTGGAGCAGGTCTGGCGCCAGTGTGCCCCCTTCACATCGCTGACACCTGCTGCAGACACGGTGTCAGCGCCCCACTCTGCAGGCCCTTCCTGCTCTCACTCTGCCACTGCCCCACCTCCCTCCTCCACCACCCCGGCCTTAGTCTCCAGCCACACTTAGCTTCCCACCAAATGAGGACACTCCTGCCATTTTTTTATCTCTGTGCCCCGGACTGCTGAGCCCTGACCAGAAATGTCTGTCCCTTCCGTTCCTCACTCTGCAAAGCCTTGCTCATCCTTCATGGCAGACAAACGTCCCTGGGGTCTTTCTTCCACAACAGCCAAGATCCCAAGGGGCCGCCCCCTTCCTGCACTAGGTCTGTGCACGTCTTTCTCTCTGACCAGATGGGAGGCCCTAAGTGACAGGATCCTAATCTCAGGCACCCAGTTTCCCAGCACCTGGAATCTGCTTGGGACATAGCTTATGCCAAGTGACTGAACAATAAAGAGACAGACAAACCTGTGGCATCTCAGATTTCTGCCTCCTCGCGTCGAAGACGCTCCCCTCAGTTTAAGCCAAGCCTCAGCCCTGCCTCCCGCTGCTGGACTTGGGCGGTGGTTCGTACTCTCTGTGGCCCCCCTGCCCAGCTCCCCCCACAGCCCCCACCGCCATGAGGTCGCCACACCCACTGACCGCAGTCAGGCACCACCCCACAGCCTGGGCCCTCTGTTGATAGACAAGCTTGGCTGCCCCTCCTGCCCTGTTGAGTGCTTCTTTCTCTACTGGTTTCTTCTTTTTTAAAACAGTACCTGCCACTCTGGGGAGAAAGAAAAATGGAGTTTGTCCGTGGAACTGAGCTTCACTTAGACACACTGAGAAGTGCAATCGTCTTCCATCTACAACGAGGGGATGGGTTAAACGATCTCCCCCAGAGTGTGTGTCGGCAGTTTAAAACAAGACAGGTCCTTAATGACATGAAGTGGTCTCCAGGACGGATCATTCTGTGGAAAAGCACAGCTGTACAAGAATGTATAGATGATGCTGCCACTCATGTGCAAAAAAATACACATATGTACATGCACACAAATCATGTGGAAAGATACACATCAAATTGTTAACAGTGGTGCCCCGGCAGGTGTGGCTCAGTTTGTTGGAGCATCATCCCATAAACCAAAAGGTTGTGGGGTTCGATTCCCAGTTGGGGCCCGTGCCTGGGTTACAGGTTTGATTCCCGGACCAGCGCTGGCACGTGCGACCCCCGATCAGGACGCGTACCATTCCAGGTCGGGGCATGGATCCCCAGTCCGTTGTATACAGGAGGCAACTGATGGATGCTTCTCTCTCCCACCGACGTTGCTCTCCCTCCCTTCCTCCCTCCCTCTCTCTCTAAAAGCAATTGAAGAAAATGCCTTTGGTTGAGGATGAAAACTAATTACTAAAAAAATTGTTAACAGGGGTGACCCTGGGGAAGGGACCTAGAACCAGGAGGTGGGGAGGCAGCGAAGACTCTAAATTTTATAAGAATGTGCTCCATGTATCACTTGTATAATTAAAAATTTAAGAATAGATGCCAATATAACAAATGTCATTCCTTTACTGCCTCTTAGGCGGAATCTTCTCATTGGGCTTGAAATAAAAATTCAGTCATCACTCCTTCGAAATAGCCTGTTTGTCACAGAACTGAGATTCATGCTTAGTTTGAGAATGTGAAATCCGGCAAAAGAGCTAGAAATGCAAAGTTAAGGAAAAGTAAAATCAGAGGTGTTTGAGAGGCAGACCTGAGAAGGCAGCTTCAGGGCCTGCTCCAGCCCACCCTGCTCCCCCCACAGCTCCCCCTCCCCCACCTCCTGCTCTGCCCAGGCCTCTGAGCACAGGCAGAGCCCTGCTCCGACCCACGCCAGCCAGGCCCCAGGGGCCCAGGCCAAGGTGCCCTGTTCCTTCCGCCAACATTTACGACTAGAAACATACAATTATACTTTTTAACAGGAAAACATGTCTTGGGATATTGATTCCTGTTTCCAGCTTGTATTAATTTTCCCAGTAACCAGAAATTCTCCTGAAGGCACTGATTTTAGAAGTCCTTTCAGAGGTACAGAAAAATAGAATTGACCCACCATGCAGAAATGCGTTTGGAAATGGAACCATTCGCCAGCACCATGGGGGGCAACTGGCTGCCCAGTCATGTGCCCAGTCACCTCGCCAAGCCCTGACTGCTTCCAGGACCCCATCTGCACATCCACCCACTGGCTAGAAAACCTGACTAGCAGTTGTCTGATCAGAGCAAGATCTGTTGGCCACAGTGAGACACCAGCCCCAGGAACCTAGGTTCAAGGCTGCTCCCTGGTAGCCCCAATCCTGTGAGCCAGTTTATTCCCCAGGGCTGGGGCCAAGAACCGGACTGTGCTGTGGGAGTGAAAGCCTGACGAACTCCACAGACCCTCGTTGGAAGGGAGAGAGATCCAGCCTGGAACACACAGCAAGGGGTGCACCTGGGAGGAAAATATCGGCAGCACTCTCTCACCACGGGAAAGGCAGTCATGGCTAGTCTCCTTGGAAAGGCTGCTTCCACCTGGGTGAAAGGGCCTTGCATTCCCTTAGCTGAGGGTTACTTCTGAACATGCAGTAACTCCACAAGCCTAGAGACTACGCCTTCCTGAGGACATGTCTCTAGGCCGGAGTGGCCTTCTGGGTCACGGCACAGCCGGATTTCTTGCTGTAGAAGAATGAACAGCTTTAGGTCCCTGTGAGCTTTGCGGACCCTCGAGAGGGGAGGGTCCTCTTGTGTTTGGTTCTGGGGCTCCTCCTCCTCCTTGGGAACTCAGAAAACCTTCACTGAACATCTCCCAGCAGACCTGCCCCGTGGGCCCTGGAGAAAGCTGTTCAACAGAAAATAATTCCCTGGCATTTTATACTATGGAGCATGCTCCGAGGAAGGGCAGATTGGAGCAAGTTCGCCAGAACAGTTGGTGACAGGAGTCGGGAAGGGACTTGGGTCTTCCCGAAGCAGCTAGCGGGCTGGTTGAGTCGACAGGTACACTCAGGGTTCTCCTAAGCACAGTGTTACTTCGAAGCACCCCTGGCGAAGGGGTCTGAGTGGCTTTGACTCGTCTTCCCTAATAGAGAAGAAGTAGATTCTAAAGGTCCTCATCCATACTATTTACATTTCACTTTCTCTGGGGTTAGTCAGGAAATGAGTACAGCCGGCTGCACACAAGAGGAAGGAAAAATGACAATTGGAGACAATCCAGCCCAGGTGCCCCCGCCACCCCTGGGAAATATGCCACAAGTCACGTGAGTTGTGAAACTAGCCAAGCATGCAATAACACTTAAATTAGCCCTAATTTCTACTCAAGGGCACAGATGTCTGGTTCTTAAAGACCGCTCATTACTAAAGGCAAAACAAAGGACCTAAAATGACATACACCCTCCAACAGACAAGCACACCCGCAGAGAGCTCACAGGTCCAAGGTGGGGCCCCGGGACCAGCCCTGCATGCCGGGTGCCCCGCTGTGGGCAGCCTAACCCTCAGGAGAGGGGTAAGTTCATCTCAGAACCAGGAACTTGGGTTGCGGTCCTGCCCTGTCGCCAACCAGCTAGGAAATTTGAGGAAAATGCCCTAATCACCTAGGCTTTTGTTTCTTCCTTATTTGTTAATTTTTTTTCTGATTATAACAGCTATACACATTCCTTATAGAAAACACAGAAAGTCCAGAATAAAATAAAGATGAAATCATCATGGATCATTTCATTGCCGAAAAGTAACTGCTGTTAATATTTTGAAAAATTTGCCCTGGCTGGTTTGGCTCAGTTTCTTGGAGGGTCGTCCCATAACTGACAGGTTTCAGGTTCGATTCCTGGTCAGGACACACACCTAGGCTGCGTGTTTGATCCTCAGTCAGGGAGTGGATGGGAGGCAACCGACTGGTGCTTCTCTCTCACATCTATGTTTCTCTCTGCCCCTTCCCCTCTCTCTAAAAGCAATGAAAAAAAATGTCCTTGGGTGATAATACAAAGATAATGACAATAAAAGAAAAATTTGCTCCCAGTCTTATTATATGTATATTGATAATTGCTTTTACCTTTTGGGAGATAATTGGAGTGTACTGCAGACACAATTTAATATCTAGCTTTTACAATCCAACATTGTATCATGATTATCTTTTTGTGTTATTAAAAACCCTGATAATATTTCATCATAGGAAAGCATCATAACTAAGTCAGCCCACTCGCACTGCATTATTTCCAATTTGTATATTATGAATAACAGAGGGAAACATCTTCGTAACATGAAACGTTTTCTGCATCTTGGATCATTTTATTAGGATGAATTTTAAAGGCCCTTATCGTACGTTTACATTTCACTTTCTCTGGGGTTAGTCAAGGAAGTGAGTGCAGTTGACTGGATGCAAGCAGGAAAAAAACTAACGAGTGCGAGCCTGTCAAAGGCGGCAACTGCTATCAGGCTCCAGCTGGCGGCTGCCATGCAGGCCAGGAGCCAGGGTGCTGCTGGCCGGCCCACTTTTCCAAAGAAGCCGGAAACCCAGAGTTCCTACCGATGTGTAAATATTGGCGACAGAGGCCCACCTGCCCTTCAGGCTGCCCATCAGCTGGTCACAGCTTCTCCACAGTGGGCAACTCTTTCCTGGGGGACTGCAGGGTTTCCCTCAACATGAGCAGTATCTTGACCCCATTAGGGTGCCAGAGAGAGGCTACAATGCTTGTCCAAGGGGTGACTCCAAGGGCTGCACACAGGCTTTGTATCTTGCACCAGTTTCTCCCTACACATGGAGACAGCCTCCCCACTGACCTCTAAGTCCAGCTAGAGTCCGGAAAGCAGCTCATTACAGCTGCCAGAGGCCCACTTTTCTCACCTCCTTGATAATTCTAGAACCTCATGTCCAGAAATCAAGTGAGTTTCTGTGCAGTGAAACCCCAGTATTCCAGGAGCAGGCTGCCAGGGAAGCCTGCGTTTCCACTAGAGCAAGTGGCAGAGGCTTGGCCATGGGGATGGGAGGAGCAGTGTTTCCGTGAGCAGGTGTGTGACACGCATAGGCCTCACTGTTCTAAATGGGCCACGTCACAGCTCTGAGAGCAGTCACGGCCTACCTCCAGGACGAGAGACAAAAAAGGATTCTGAGCACCCAAATCCCTTGTCACAAAGCCCACAGAGGTGCCTTTTATGCCTCTGCCATCTGTCATTGTAAACTTCACAACAGCCCCTGAGCCTCACGGTGTGGACGGTCCTACGGGGTCACCCGGAGCAGTTCAGACCCCTGACAGCAAAACAATGTGCACCCAGGTGAAGACTGGGCAGAAAATCCTGCCAAACAAACTCGAGGGTCAACAGCTCAGAGAGCAAGAGCCACTTAAACCCTCTAATTGGAAATAATTCCAAGTTTTTCAGACATGACGTAGTGACAATAAGGTGCAAACACCGGATTAGTGACCTCCAAAAGACAGAGCACTTTTGTTCCGTCTTTGTAAGACCAGGATTTCACCCTGTGTTTTCAAATTCCCATCAACTACCCTGCGT
>PVKM010022239.1:0-21978 GCA_004027735.1 Carollia perspicillata
TTGGATTCTGTTTTGTTTTGTTTCGTTACCAAGAGCGACAGCAATTCCGAATACCATGACTAATAGTACAGTTTGGGGCCACTACTTTGATTTGTGCTAAGGCGCAGGCTTATAAACAATGACATTAACATGAATATGGAGGCTCCAGTTTCTGGCAAGATGGATTGAGAATACCCACCTTCTCTCTCACTAAATGCAGATATAAAAGCTGCACAGAAAACACAGAGCATCTGAGGATGCTGAAAAGTAAGTGGTAGCAGGAAGACTGGAAGAAAAAGCTAAAACTCCGAGTGCCACCAAACCAGTGGTGACTTCTCTGTCTCTTTGTTCCCTCTAGTATCACCTGGCCTAGATGCCAAACGGCCCAGAAACCACAAATAATCATTATGAATGGACAGAATGAACTTGAAGAAAAGTTCAAGGTCACTCCTTTCTAGCTTAAAAATTAAAAAATGGAATCAATGTTCAGAGAAATCCCTGTATTTTATTGTTTGTTTGTTTTTTTTTCCTGATCTCTCCCACTTCAGCCATAGGCAATGCAACAGTGCCACAGAATAGCAGCAGAGGTGAGCAGGCACCTAAAACTCTAAAAGGAATGATTCCACCTCAGACGTGTAGTTCTAAGAACAAGGGGGTGAATCCCTATTGCTTCTTTTTCTCTCTTGACTTCTACTGCTTGGTTCTGGTCAGCAAAACACGCAGCAGAGCAGGGGAGCCAAAGTCCTAGACTTCTGGCTGGAGACAGCAAATAGGGCCTCAGAGGAACCAAAATTGTCAGAGATGACAGAGAGCATGGAGGTTTACCAGAAAGTGGTATATTAATATCCGGGGCTGCCCTCCAAGCTGCTCGTTGTGGATCTGATCCTGAACAGCATACCAACGGCACTGACACTTGCACTGTGAAGTAGATCACTGCCCAGATCCCAGACTGGACAATGGATTGCACACATACAGGACAGATCCAAATGGCACAGCAAAGGCTTTGAAAGCTGAGCTGACGTTATAAATACAGCCCACAGAGACTAGTCAGAACTTGTAACCAGATAAATCACCTTCTTAAAAAGGAGAAAAATTAAAATAAACAGTCTCCATAAGATATAAACAGGACCCAGATGATCATAATATCTGAAACGCCCAGAATACAATTCGAAAGCACTCAGCACATGAAAAACCAGGAAACTCTGCACTAGCGAGGGAAGAGACAGTAATAGACGCCAAGCTAGGGTAACACAGGTCTTGCAATTGGCAAGCAAATAACTTAGAGTTATTATAACCATGCTCCAAGAAGTAAGGCAGAAGAACACTGTTGAAACTAATAAAATGATTAAAATATCAGGAAAAAAAACATGAAGAATAATCAAATGGCCTTGGCCAGGGGGCTCCGTTACTTGGAGTGTCATTCTGTACACTGAAAGGCTGAGGACTAGATAGATCCCCAGTCAGGGCACGTACAATGTTTACATCAATGTTTCTCTCTTTGTTTGTTTCTTTCTCTCTCTCCCCCCCCTTCCCCGCTCCCAAAATCAATAAAAAAATATCCTCAGGGAGGATTTTTTTAAGTAATAACCAAATGGAGGTTTTAAAGCAAAAATCTTAAATGTCACTGGATGGATTCAATAGCAAAATAAAAGTGATAGAGGAAATAGTGAATTTAAAGACAGTTTAAGAGAGATTATCCAGTAAAAAACAAAAGGAGAAAATAAATTACAAAAATAACAGAGCCTCAGACACATGTTGAAAAACAACAAAAAGTCTAACATTCATGTCATCGGAATCCCAGAAAAAGAGTGTTATATAAAAAAAAATAATAATGATTGAAAAAATACTAGCAGCAAACTTCTTATGTTTGACAAAAAGACCTAAACTGACAGTTTCAAGAAACTCAGCAAAGCCCAAATAGGATAATCTCAAAGAAATCCATACCTAGGACCATCATAATCAAATTGCTGAAAACTAAAGACAGAAAACATCATGAAGACAGCCAAAGAAAAACAACATGTAACAGGGAACAATGATTTGAATGAATGGATCTCTCAGAAGAAACCATGAAGTCAGAGAGGAATAAAACAACATTTATAAAGTGCTGAAAGAAAATAACTATATCCAGCAATAAACACCCTTTGGATATAAAGGTGAATAATATTCTCGGAAGAATAAAAACTAAGAATGCATCTCCAAAAGACCTAGTATAAAAGAAATGCTGCCAATGAATTAGATAGCCTAGATGAACTGGACCAGTTCTCAGAAACAAACTACTAAAACTGATTCATGAAGAAATAGAAAACCTGAAAGAAAATGGAATCAAAAACTTCCCAGAAAGAGAAGCCCAGGCCCATACGACTTATCCCAAGAATGCAAGGTTTGTTTACATATGAAAATCAACCAATATAATACACCATATTAATGGAATGAAGGACAGAAGCCATATGAGCATCTCAATAGAAGCGGAAAAATCATTTTTTAAAAATCCAACAATCTCTGGTGATAAAAACACTCAGCAAACTAGGAATAGAAGGAAACTTCCTCAATCTATTAAAGGCCATTATGAAAAGTCCATTGCTAATACCATACTTAATGGTAAAAGACTGAGTGTTTTCCCTCTAAGACTAGGAGTAATAGATACTTTTAAATAAAAGGCTGCCCTGGCCGAATAGCTCAATTGGTTAGAGCATCGTCCCCATATACCACGGATGCAGGTTTGATCTCTGGCCAAGGAACATACAAGAAGCAACTGATGAATGCATAAATAAGTGGACAACCAATCAATATCTGTCTGTCAGTCTCTCTCTCTCTCTCTCTCTCTCCTTCCTCCCTCTAAAATCAATAAATAAAAAAAAATTAAAGAAAAATAAAATAAATAAGGCAAAAAAGTACTCTAATACTCCAAAAGAAGGCAGGAGAGAAAAATAATAAAATGGTAGGCTTAAATGTAAACATGTCAAAATTAATATTAAATGTTAAGTTACCTAAACACACTAATGAAAAGACCAAGATTATCTTTGATGAAACACATCAAAGAAGACCTAGAGAAATACACCTTTTTAATAAATTAGAAAATTCAACACAGTTGAAATGTCAGTTGTCCCTAAACTGATCTACAGAGTTAATGCAACCAAAATAAAAATCACTAGCTTTTTGTAGAAATCAGTAAGCTGAGTCTAAAATTTAAGCGGAAAGGCAAAGGAACAAGAATAGGCACAGAAATTCCGAAGAATCAAGTTGGAGAACCCAAACCATTTAATTTGAAGACTTACAACAAAGCTACGGTAATCAAAACTGTGTGGTGCTGATGAAGAGACAGACAGAGACCAAAGACAACAGAGAGTCCAGAACTAGTCTCCAGTGTGGAGGTTGATTTTTGGCACATGTACAAAGACAACTCATTGGAGAACGGATATGCTTTTCCACAAACGGTGCTGAACCACTGAACACATGCAGAAAAGTAACTGCAACCTAAATCTCATACTTTATCTGAAAATTAGCTTGGACTGGATCACAGACTTAAATGTAAAACTAAAAAACATGTTAAATGCTTACTGTATGTTAATTTTTTAATAAATAAAATAATATTATTGGCAGGGACTATCCAGGTAAGACAGAATACCTAAGAGCAGAGAAAGCATTGCTGGGTGAGAGGCAGGCAGGCAGGCGCTCTCCTGCTGAGAGGCAAACATGTTTCAAGATTCCTGCTCCCGACATCACCGGCAGCTGGTAACAGCTGGTCACACAGAGCGTGGAAGTGAGAACTGGAGAGACACTGAGAAAGATTCTCAGAGGGGGGCGGCGGAAGATGAGTCAATATAGAGTTAGCGAAAGGGCTGTGAGCGTTAGGTACAGAAAGTCACAAATCCCTTCTTTAAGCTGGCCTTTTGTCCACCTGTGTCCATGTTCCCCAGGAAGTATCTCATGGGAAGAATCGGGGGAGGTGGGGGAGCCAGTCCCATATCCTGTTCTATCACTGTGGCTGAGCTCCTTGTTCAATACCCAATGTTTTCCACGGTTTTGTAAAATAGGGGCCATAAAAAAAATACAGCTGAAATTCCGCTATTTTGATTCATCTCACAAGTCTGTGACACTAAGTGTTTGCTAAGTCTTATTTTTAATTCAGTCATTTGGGTATAGCATCCCTTGGGCCACTGTTAGATACACTATCCAGAAACAGTGGAATGTGTGCTATAAAAACACAATTTTACTCGTTACTATAATTTTCCACCTTTATAGTACTTCAGTATATAATCTTTAAATTTTGTGCACTCCTGTAATATTTGCCAATAACATTCATATTTAGAATGCAAATTTTAAAGAAGGCACTGTTTTTCACGTGAGTGAATCAATGTGTGAGCGAGGAGGGGCGTTTACTACCTCCCCACCCACTAAAGGGCCCTTTCCCGTTCACAGTCAGAAACACACAGAGCAAACTGAGCGCAGGGTCCTGGAGCCTCACTCAGCTTTAGGAATCACTCAGTCAACATTAAGTGATGTTGACCGCTTACTGGGTGTAAGACCATGTGCTGGTTCCCAAGTGGTGGCAAAGGGGTAAAATGTCAGCCACCGAGGTTTCAGCCGCACACAGTGAAAGCCACATACGCTGTTCTGTCCAACAGGAACGAAGAACAAGCTGAACCCTATCCTTAAGGAGACCGAAATGTAACTGAGGAGGGGTGATAAATGCATTCGAAGAAGCCTTAGGAAATGGTAAGGAACTCCAAGTGCACGTTCAGTCCAACGACCATTCTGCCGTGGGCTGAAAGACGGTGGCACCAGGAAACGAGGCTCTCGAACTCATGGGCAAGTTCACTGGCAGTGAGGTTTGGTGGGACGGCCTGCACTGGACACCATGCCTAGAGCAGAAACAGTTCCCCCATCTATTAGGGTCACATGAGGTGAGATACAGCATGGCCTATAAGAACCACAGGTGATGGCAATAAACCTATTCTAAAAGCAGTTTACTAGCTCACTTCTGTCCATTTTTGTAAATACTTCATTATTTAGCTTATATAGCTGTTCTGTGATGTGATATTTCAAATTCCAGTTTTAAAACACACATGCATACACACAGCTTAAAACACCTTCAAAAAGTATGTATGCAATTAAGTTCTGCACAGTAATTTTCTACTTTAACACAGTTTGTAGGTAAGAAAAACTTGTATAGTTCGGAGCGCTCCTATCACAAAGACTTATCATGGTCCCTAGAAGAACCTTCGAACTCAGTGGTGACTGCGGATTCACTTTCTCCTCCAGGGCAGAGGCTGACTGATGGCCAGGGAATCAAGCCCATGGACCCCAGGGCTCAGACCACAGGATGTGGGAGCCCCTGTGTGAGGTGTGCAGCCCTGACTCGTCATATGGCTGGAAAAGGACCCTCTTTAGGATTACACTGTTTTAGATGCCTTGAGCAGAAAATGGTTCTTGCTTCAATTTTTTAATTTAACAACGATTTCTTTTTTCTGATCATAAAGTATGTTTTGAAGAAATGCTGGACATCACCCACACATACACATCTTACAACGAAGAGCCACAAGGGCAAGTCCTTGGAGGCTCTGGGAACAGTCCAGAGACGCTCACACATGCATACGACGCACAGCTGTACACACCTGGGAGAGCTTTAAACTCTGCAGTATTTCCTCCTCTCTGGTCTGTGTCTGCACCTTGTCGTTCCTGTGTGGGTAACACTGCAGAGCTGAGCTTGTTGGTCATTAATTCTGGCACCTACATTACTTTCTACCTGAACCACAGGTGACTCCCAGCAGATGATCCTCCTTGACTCCCCCACTTACTCCCAGTCCTTTGGATCGCATTCACAAACTAGACGGTGATGGTTAGCAGGTGGCCATCCTGGGGAAGTGTCTCTCATATCAGTAAACTCTGATTACTTTTCCGTCACTGAATGTGGCCTTAAGGGAAAAAGTCCTATTCTCTTCTTCCTTCCAGGCCTGCTCTTTCAAGCTATATGATCTCAGCAAGTCAGGTAACCTTGCTAAACCTCCCCTAAGCTAGGGGTGATAACGGCACCTGCCTCATAGAATTCGTATGAGGTTTAAATAGGACAAAACACATAAAGTGCTTAGGACAGGGCTCAGCATGAGCATGCTCCTCAAACACTAGCTCCCATTAGCGAGGGAGGGGGAGGAGAGGGGCTGCACCACCAGCATGCACCCTTGATGAGTGACAGGGGCTTGTTCTTAACACGCAGGAGGACCAGGAGGAGAGCGGAGATGCTCCTGGACTCTGGGGCCAGGTGGTGAAGCAGGCAGACAGGCCGATGCAGCAACAGGAAACACAGCTTTGTGCAACTTGAAGCTGAGAAACAGGGATTGTGTTGCCACAAGCCTAGCCTAAGGAGTCAAATCTCAGGAATTAGAAATTGATTTAAAACTCCACCAAAATGCTCCACTAATGGGTGGCAAGTCCATTCTGAATCAGTGTGTAAACTAGAATATGCTGAAGTAAGTAAGAGAACACTATTTTAAAGTAAACTTCGTTTCCTAAGCTAAGATCATTGCCTCATAGGAGTGCTTAGCATCCCTGCTGTAATGTGTGTGCAGGTGGCTTGATTTGTATCTGCAAGTAATTCTTCGGCGTGCCTGGGATTTTTCACACGGCTTGAGAGTGACTGCTCTCGCACGGATTCAGCACCGCACCACTCATTCTGTCTTGGGTTCATGAAGCACTCAGCAGGAGGAGGATGCACAGGAGAATAAAATACAGTTCCTGACCCAGTCTGAAGAAGTGTATGGTTTAGGAAGGAAGAAAATTCACAGGAACGGTAAATCCTCTTGAAGTGTATCATGGCCCTTTCACATTCAGAAGAAGGTAAGTGGTACCATGCTGTCTTTCCACTACAGAGTCAAACAAAATGCATGTAAGATAGCATAGAAAAAACTGTCCAAAAACACATACATCAGGAGCAATCACACAGGAAAAGGAAACTGACCTTACACTGCATATGTCAAAACAGAAACTTAAGAATCTGGTGAAAAGGGCAGTGCGGGGGAGCTCCTGACCCGCCCCCACGCTCAGGGCCATTCTGAGAAAAGAAGGGGAACCAGCCAAATCCTGAGCATTCTCACTTAGAGGTTCCAGGCTGGAGAGGAGCAGGCAAAGGAGGCAGGCACACGATTCTCAAAGAGTACACTAAAGTTCTCAGGAGTGGGACCCCACACACACTGCTGGGAGCCACAGGCAGAGACAAGAAGTGCCCAGGTCTGCCATTACCCTGGGCTTGCTGCTGAGCTGCCCTGAGGAGTGGGGTCACTCCCAGGTGGAAGAGTAGCCCGGGAACAGGTCAGTAACGGACACCAGGGGAGCCAGCAGGAACCAGGTCCCAGCAAGGGCCCTTGCCAGCCAGGACCCCCGCATTCCACCTCTGCACCCTCAGGGCAGACAAGAAGACTGACAATGATCCCCAGTTCTCTACCTGCAGCCCCAGGAGGCGACAAAGTTCCAGATAAGACAAGCAGGTCATCTGGGAGAATTCACCCAGCACCACTGAGGCCACGGGCAAGCCCCCTCCTCTCCAGCCACTGCACACTGAAAGGAAACAGCCCAGCAAACATGCCGAGGTGGTTCCCAGGGAGAAGGCAGGACCAGCTTGTCTGGAGTGGGCCAAGTGTCAGCTAGGAGTCCAGCCTGCTTCCGGTCCTGGATAAAAAGAGAGCCAGGGAAGGTGCCATCCTTCCCAGCACCTACGACAGTAGGTGGCAAGTAGTAAATACCTCATTACAAGCAATTCCTATAAGCAAGCACATAAATGCGGGAGCCAGTGATGCATGTGGCAGTGGCCGTGACAGAGAGGGCACAAGAAGGTCGACTGTACTGGGCAGGATTGCAAGCTCCTGTACCACTCCCCCTCTGCTCATGTCAGTCTGGCTGAGGTGACAGAGGCTGGGGAAGCTGGACAACAACTCCTCAAAGCTGCACTAACAGGCGCTTGAGAGAAACACGTCTCCTTCAGGTGAAGGGCAAGAGGGGTACCCGCCCAACTGTGAACGCGATCAACCCTTTGGAAAGCCACCATGTGACCTTGGCAGAGGAAAAGCACTCACTCCTGTGCTATTTAAGTGTACCTCAGCACTAAACTGAGGGATAACATTTTCTCTCGGACTGAAATCTGGCACCCTGGCCCGACGAAAATGTATTTCCCCAACTATGAAAAGAGTCGTCTAATTAAAAACTGGCCAAAATAAGTGAGGAGAACTATATGTTCATCAGTTTAAGATGTTTTTTGGCATAGAAATCCCCCCACAAAAAAAATGTAGCTTTAAAGAAAATCTGGCAAACAATTAGGCCCTAATCACTTTGCCTTGATACCTATTCAAAAATTTTAAATGGGAATGATATCATCACTGTAATTTTATTTATTTCAGAGGGAGCTGACAAAACAAATTTTATATTCGAAACAAATTTTAGAATGTATTTGCACCTCCAAATTAAGGATATAATTATTCATTTAATTAAAAAACGCTCTGGGTATGCCCCCCCCTTATTAAAATCTGTGCAATTCAAAAATCCGTATCCACACCCCACACCAGCCCCCGCCAAGCATTCTCTCTCGCCACTTTTCAAGCAGGTCAGGGTCATAAGGGTCTGGGAACTTCTCATGTGCTTCTCCACAGACAAGAAGCAATAAAATGAAGACATCAAAAGACTCTTAAAAAGTCTACAGTGACTGGCTGCAAAGAAAACTACAAAACAACCAAATGAAAAATTACCCAATCTTCTAAAACCATGTTGCATATCCATGGAAAATCTTCAAAATGAAACCATGAAGTAAACATCTTTTCAAACAAGAATTGGCTGTGAGCAGGCCATACGGTTGCCTGGCCCAACCATGGAGGCCCCTGAGAGTTCACTGAGAGTCAGGCACGCAGAGTGGGAGAGTCGTCGGCCTCTGGGTGCCGCGTGGGGGACAGAAACACGGCCCTGGGGTAAAGGGAGCGTCCTGTACTGTCAGCCCCACACCATCGCTCCAGGGTAACTTAGCACCACTACTCACTGCTCTCGAACACCTTGATAATCTGGGAATGTTAAAAACACAGAGGGCACTTGGCCACTTCTCTGCACTGCCTGAGCCAGGTGCTGTTATCTCACCAGTGCCGGACAAGAGCCGCATGTGCAGAGAGGAATGGTGAAGGCCAGCCCACCCCACTGCTGCCATTGCCCTCACCAGCTCCCCTGGAACCGCATTCCTGGCTCTCCTCTCCCCCAGATGACCCTCCAGCTGGGGTCGGTGGGAATGCTCTTTCCTTGATGTGGGGCCCTCACCACACACTGCCTCTTCCTCCCAGCAGCCCTGCAGAGGTCTGAGCACACAATCAGGCAGCTTTCAGCCTCCCCCTCCCAGGTAACCAGCTGAAATCTCCGCTGCTCTAACATGATCCCACGTCTATCCTGGTTAGAAAAGCAGAACTTCTCAGGAGGAAAAAAGTAATCCTTTGAGTATCTGAAGGGAAGACAACTCTCCCCCATGCTCTCTCATTTACTCAAAGTGAAAAGGGTCAGGGTGAACAGAGGACAAGAACGTCATTAACATAAAACACAGGGGTGGGCAAAAGTAGATTTAAAGTCATTTGTGTGGAAAAAGACATGCAGGTTATGATTATTACAATACAAAAATAAACTGGGTTTTGCATGCTCACAACTGTAAACCTACTTTTGCCCACCCCACACAGCAATTTAAAATTCGTAATTAACATGAAACAAGTCTGAAAACCACTTTCTTTCTACAAAGAAAATGCTTGACAAGCCAATAGAGAACATGAAGAATTTTTTAAATAAACATGACTCCAAGGGCAAGATAGTATCCTTAAAAGAATAACTTGTAAAGACTTTTAGAAGTTCGTGGCTCACATTCGAACACCACTGCTTACCACAGCCCTCTCCAGAACAAGCAGCTGTAAACCTGCATCTCTGGGCACAATCCAGAGATGTTCAACTGGCACAGAGACTCTTCACAGAATGTCCCAGAACAGAAATCCCACCAGACTCCTCACTTCCGCGTTTTAACTTTGTGGAGCTCGAGGCCCCACAGGTTGGTGGTTGACACAAATGAGGGGCTCAGGTCTAGGGCCTCAGGTCCAGGGCTACGCAGCAGAACTTCAAGTGAGTCTGTGCAGGTCATTTCCATCTGACAGAAGCAACATACATCAATTTATTTATTTTTCTTTTTTTGCATTTTTTTAATGTTGTGCAGGTACAGTTGTCTCCATTTTCCCACCACCACTTCCTCCCACCCCACCCTCAATCCTTCCTTCCCCCTTTGGCTTGTCCATGGGTCCTTTGTGCATGCTCCTTGATGACCCTTCCCCTTCTTTGCCCCTTCTCCCCCTCCCCCTAAATGGATTTAAATGAAAGCACACTCAAGTTTAGGACACTTCGACTCCATCGGTGAACACAAATTGTTGTCGTATCCGTACACGTGACAGACAAAGAACAACGACTGTGCTTGGCCATCCTCTGGGCTGCAGAGCCGAACCCCAAGAGGCAGTGAGAAGATCTGCATTTTAATTTAATTTATGGACTGTTTGGACCATTCTTAAAGTCCTGTAAGTGTTCTAAAACAGCACAGAAATTCATGAAGCCCTGTAAATAGCCAGATTATTTAAGAATATTCTATTATTCAAACTCTTACTGTTCAACACTTGCTCGTCACCAATTATTTTTTAATTCATGACATTTAACAAGCAAAACAGGATCCCCCATGAATGTCCATTGAATTAATTTACTATATTTCAGGCAAGAAGGCTCTGTGGTCCCTCTCTGCTGCCCAGTTCCCTCTTCTGTAAAAGAAGGACAACAGTGGCACCTATCTCTTGCAGCTGTGTGGGCATCAAGACGCCACTTCAGGGCCTATAATAACAATGCACTAGCAGGGAGACGTAGTTCCTGAACACCCAAATTAGAAGGAAAGAGATGACACCTAAGAGAGGTGAAGATAAGTGGGGGTCAGGGGGAGCCAGATACAAGACTTGGAAAGTGTGAGGCTCTGGAGCCATTTACTATGGCACAAACAACCCCAAGGCCTCACTTCTCCAGCCCAGCATAACCTGCACTGCTCCTAACAGTGACCCCAGGTGGAAAAAATGTCAGGCTAGGTTCCCAGCAAGTAGGCCAGGGTATATGGAAACATTTCAAGAGTTACCTTCCAAAATGGACTTTACAAAATAAAGAAAGCACTGTTGCTTGCAACAAATAAATTTCAGCTTCAGCCCTCAGGAAAAGTTCAGCTCTCCGGAGGGATACAACCTGTGCAGGAACACAGCCAAGGTGTGTTTTCTCCTTCAGTTACTTTGTGTGCCATCAACTGAGCCACAGAGCTAGTGCATTTAATATGATTATTTCTAACCACTCTGCCAAATCACCTCTCAGGAGAGAAAAGTACAAAGAGAAAGATCAAAGACAAGACACAGGCAGAATGAATCAGAGGACCGAAAGAAGCAGCAGAAAACCAAACCACAGAGAAATTTGCACATCACCTCTGTTCTGCGATGGGCAGGAAAAAAACTTTCCCAATTTAATGAGCCCTTCCACCCTCCCAGCTGTGAAACCTGGGCTAACCCTCCCTAGCCTGGTGCACCTCTTTTCTGCATCAACCTCTCGTGCTCATGCTGGAAAGGCTGCCCGGCAATGTCAAAAAGCAGTCGCATTTTACTACACCCTAGGGAAATAGCTTTTGCAGGGGGAGGACATTGGAGGGACAAAGGCAGAACCTGATTGCTTTGTCATTTCCAGATGTACTCTGAGCAATTACGCCAGTACTAAAAGTTCACAAGCAGGATGAGTGGGCTCAGAGAAATGGGCCAACATTCCACCATGGGTCATGACAGCCAGCAGGAGAAGCACTACCCCCGTGGGGCCGCTGTCATCATCTTTAAGAGCTGGTTCAAAACATGCCTCCTTGGAGAAACCTCCTTCTCTTCTCATCTTCAAAGCCCTCCAGCCCACACTAGGCAACCTCCAAGGTCTCCAGCTGCTGAGCACACAGTGTCGAGTGGAGGAGACACCCATCTAAAGAGCCTCGGGACTTCCCCGAGGAGAAAGACAAGGCTTAAGGTGAGGAGATCGAGTCTCGGTCTCTCTCCACCCTAGACAGGGCACGTACACAGGATGCAGGAAAAAAAGACGACCAGCTGACCATAACTAATATAGTCTGCCTCCCCTAAGAGTCACGTTTCCCTTGTTAATGACATCTCTAACCCAAGCACAGGGCCTGACTGCCAGCTGCCCTCTGTCAACACCTCCTGAGCAAATGAACGGGGGTGGGCAGGCAGGCGGACGCCCATGACCAATGAGCCTTAATGCTTTGCATTCAGTGCACAGCACTGACGGGTGCACTGAACTAAGACTCAGGATACCTACTGAGTCTGCAAATAATCCTGGACAGGCCACGCAACATCTGGAGCCTCAGTTCCTTCATTTGTAAACTGGTGTGCAAAGGAACAATTCCTGCCCCTTTCTTGCACAGGATTGTTGATGGGATCCAAAAGGAATAACAAAATTAAAGCTCTTTGGTCAAATGTTAACTACTGCAGAAGTATAGTATGAGAAAATGCAATTTGCTACAAACAGTTTTTCTACAGAAAGTCTCACTTCACCTGTCACACAGGTGGCAAACACAAGGCCCAGGGGCCGAATCTGGCCCTCCACCTTGTTCTACCTGGCAGCAGCGCTGAGCTCCTTGCCCCTAGTTAAGGAGTACTTACATTTACACAGTCCTAAAATTACATTCAGCCCTTCGAAGGCAACCTCGAGGCTGATGTGGCCCCCAGTGAAAAGGAGTTTAACAGCCCTGACCTATGAAAATGCCACCTTAAATTGTATACCTGAAACCTATATAACCAATTAACCAATGTTACCCAATTTAATAAAATATAATAAAAATTTAAGAAAATGCCATCTCATAATTTATAAATGTTGCATCATTTGAATAACTTTTGTATGTGTTTCTTCATAACCAGGTTGTATATTGGTATTATCACCCCACCATGAAAATAAATTTTTAAAAATCAGAATCTTTGCACCATAAGTTGCCTGCTGTTGGGAAGCAGGGCTATTTTCTATCCATTTACAGTAAGTCCTCACTTAACATCATTGATAGATTCTGCAACTTTCAGTGAACCAATGTAGAATGAAACCAAATGTACCATAGGCTAGTTGATATAAACAAGAGTTAAGTTCCTACAGCGTCTCATCAACATTATAACAAAACAACAGTGGATGAAATGATGGCATTATTCGAGAGCCTGCGGTATTCACTGTCTTTGTATGATACAATATACTCAGTGATATCATGCTGATGGGGCCAGGCTGGGAGTGGAACCCTGCAACACAAAACTTTCGGCATTCAGAGACATGCAGGGTGACTCGGAATAGGAAACGGGGGCAAAAATAAATGCAGAAGACACGCGCAATCGTAAAGGAAGCAGGATCTGTTTAGGGCTGACTCCTCGTCCTGCCAGCCAAACCCTGGCTCTCATGGCCTCCCGAGAGCTCTGAGCAGTCTGTCACCCAAAGCCTAAACCAAAAGCCTAAACCAAAAGCCACTCAAAAATAACAAAACCAAGGACAGATATTGCTCTGAACCTCAACCACTAAATAGCTCTATACTCAGTCCCTATACATAAAGGTACAAACAGTTTGGTTTGCAGAACCCCCACCCCAAATTCTAACCCTCTGAGGTGAGAGTCCGACCACTGCTCCTTGGGTTCCTGGAATCAGTCGGGCTCCCAATCCAGCAGACAGTCCCCCAGGGCCCACATCTCCTTCCCAGCACTACGACAGAGCAGCCTGGCACTGACCTTTCATGGTTGAGCAGTGGTAACACATAAATTACAAGCTCAGCCGCTGCGGCCACCACTGCAGCCACAGTCCTCCTGCAGCCAGTAAGCAGCTGAGAAGAAACTCGGGTGCTGGAGTACCTGGGCGAGGAGGCCCGCTATGCGATGCTTGTGACCCCTCGCAAGAAAGGAGCTCTCACCCCCCCATCCGTCCACGGGCTTCCTCGCGCCTGCGCCAGCTGAAGCCCAGTTTGCATCAGTTATCCATTCTAAAGGCACCGATTCACACTGCTGCCCATTTCCCTGTGTTTCTGAAATTGCTTCACAAGAAGGGTGTGTGAGAGGGAAAGTGATAAACCACAGAGGGCATTCAGAAAAGGAGTTCCATCAGGACACACAATAGAAACAATCAACCTTCCCCCAAACCTTGCCCAGCGCTACGGTAGCTTGTGCCCTGAATCTCAGCTGCTTTTAGAATAAGAAACTGCCTAGATTTGGCTAAGTGCATTAAACAAAGTAATTTTTTTACATGATGACAACCAGGGAATTTGAGGTCTTCACAAGCCCTAACATCTTTCCCTGAACCCCAAGTCAGTTTGTTTGGATTTATAAATAAAGAAAAACACTGTGACCTTTCCCAGCTGTCAGAAGCCCTGGAATTCCTGCTCTACCGAGACAGTCCTGGCCTGAAGCGCCCCCTGAAATCCTCACCCTGCTCCCCCGAGAACCCTCTGGGCTCACTGTCATGACAAAAGCCTAATCAGGGTGCACCCATATTTCACTTGTTAATTTTACAGGGAACTTAGCCTCATTTTCTAGACTAAGCTCCCACAAGCTCTGAAGCCTTGGGAGGGCAAGTCTGTTAAGTGCCTGTCAGCCTGCTTCCTCACCGGGAAGAGGGCAGGAACGGGCACTGCCCTGGAGATGTCACGGGGAGCCTCAAACCAGGACACATCCTGAGGGGCACTCTGGATTCAACAGGCCACTCTTCACAACAGCAGAATCCTCTGTGGGGTGGGTAAAGGGGGTCAAAGGTGCAAATTTCCAGCTATAAAATTAGTCACGGGGATGTAATTTATAGCATGGTGACTATAATAATATTTCATATTTAAAAGTTGCTAAGAGAATAGATCTAAAAAGTTATCACAAGAAAAAAAATTGTCCCTATGTATAAGTGAGAAAAAAAGAAAAAACCTACAGAATCATAGAATCACAGTCATGGGTAAAAATCTAAGAGATCATTTAGAACCACCCGTCATTTGACTGTTGAGGAAACTGAGGACCAGAACATTAAAGTGACTTGCCTCTCGTCTCATAAGCATGGTTTTCTCTGTGGACACAAAGAAGAATCCAGAGTTGTCCAACCTTAATACCCATCTCTCCCCTTCTCTGGAATTATAAAACATTAGCTCATCTCTACTGAGCACTTACTGGGCCAGGCACTGTGCTAAATGCTTTTTGTGCCTTTTCTCATTTAACCTCCAACAACCTGGGAGCCGAAGAGGCAGATGCTGTGGGTGGCCCCACATCCTACAAATGAGAGCTAAGCAATCAGCCAGGTCATGTGGCTAGAAGGCAGCACAGCTGAGACCAGGGCTACGCTACTGCAGAGAACCAGGGCCTGAGCCTTCACCCATCGCAGCTTGCTACCCTCGGACCGCGCCACCCCTGCTCCAACCTCTTCTCCTAAATGGGCCCTGCATGTGGGAGGTGCAGCTGGGATCACAAATACAGCCCTTCCCTTGGTATCAGTTCAGAGACGAAGCTCTAACACCCCCTGCCCACTGGAAACAGGCACAACTGCAGGTGACCCCCACCAGTCACCAGGCAAATAAACGACTGATGACTCACTGGGCAAAGTCCCTCTGGTTTTCCCTCACCTAGATCCTCCTGGCACTGGAGGTTCTCACGACCTTTTTGTGGAAAGAAGGTACGTGGAACCTTCTTGCTCAGATTGGCAGGTTTTCACTGGTGGAGAGCCAGTCCCAGCCCCATCTGCCTCAGGAAGCCTCCAGCCAGGCCCTTCCCACCACTCACCTCACTCATCTACGAAACCCAGGAGCAGTTATTATCAGCCCTGCACTTCCCCACACTTACCCATACTTGCTCTAATCATACATGCCACAGAATGCGCCCCTTTATTTTTTTTTTCACAAGGGAGGCAGTCATTACAGTGGCAGAGTAGACAGAAACGGAGGGACACTTTGGGACCGGTACGACCTCCCCAGAGCTGAGCCATGGTATGAACTTGTCAGAGCCGTGTTGTCCCCATGCCCTCGGCCCGTGAAACAGCCTGATTTGAGACTTTGTATGTCCTCAGTCCCAAGGTCCTTCAGTGAATTAGCAACAGCCTTCACTCAGGGGCTGACAGAGGTTGGTGGATATAAAAATAAATCAGAAGGCACAAAAGAACTACAAAGAAATACATAAAACATGAAAGATAGGCATACCTATGCAGTGGAGTTAGGGGTGACTTTTCTTCTTCTTTGCGCTTTTCCTTGTCTTTTAATTTGAATTATTTGTGTAATAAAAAGGTTGCCGATTGCATGGCCCCTCTCCCAACAGGAAGAGGTTCAGACGCTGGTGCTGGACAGATCTGGGTGTGAATCTACCACTTACTGGCCTTGTGACCTTGGGCAAGACACCTAACCTCCCTTGATCTCTGTCTCCTCACCTGTAAAGTGGTAGTAAGTGCATCCACCTCCACGCTTGTGAGAACTGAACAAGACAAGGACACCTCTGACTGCCAGAGGTTCTTCCTGCTTTTATAACTTAAAATGCACAGGCCTAGCACACAGTCAACAATCGATACATGTAATTTATTATTCGAATAATTACTATTCACATGTGTATCTCGATCAGGTACCATATTCCTCGGTTATGACAGAGCGTCTTAGGCAAGAACAGGCAGGCACTAAACCTCAACAAATACCGATGCCCGAGTATGTAGCACACATCTACCCACGAGAGGGCCCCGAATCCTGCACATCTGAATGATGAACACTGACTCACCTGTACGCAGACACTCTTTGCTCCTCTCCTCACCCCAGCATCAGAAAAGGCTTACTCAGAAATGGGGAGTGAGGGAAAGTACCGTTTACAATCCGTATTCATTATAAAATCAGAGAAGTTACACAGTTGTGAGTTACATTGGATTGGGGGGGAGTGGGTTTGTGGGAAGTACTTTGTTTTGGGTTTTTCGCCGTGAAAGAAGAACTGAAAATGTTGACCACCCCCCCATCCCCCCGCCCTGGCTCCCTCCCACCCCACCGCCTGCTTCTCTAAAGAGCCTCTGAATAGCTCTGACTCACTCAGTGAAGGAAATTACTTTCACACAATTATTTTCCTGTCTGTTGGTAAGTAAACTGGCTATTTCACTTACGTCAAACCAGTATCTGTTTTAAGCCCCTTCCTCCAGACCTGGGAATTCTGTATCATCCCGTCTTTAAAGCAAACCAATACACTAACAGGGAAAACCTCACTGAGCCAGGTGAGGAAAAATAGCTGCATTGTTTTTTTTTCCTACAATTTTTAACAGCACCATTGAGATGTAATCATATACCACACAATTCATCCATTTGTGTACAAGTCCATGGTTTTTGGTACATTCACGGAAGTGTGCCAGCATCACCACAGTCAAGCCTAGAGCACCTCAAAAAGAAACCCTGTACCCTTTAGCTATCACCTCCCTATCTCGCCAGCCTCCCAGCCCAGCCATAAGCAGCCACTATTTCATTGACAGTCTGACATTTCTAGCATCTTTCAAAGGTGATTTTAGTTTTGGGAAAAGCCACAAGTCACAGGGCACCAAATCTGGGCTGTAGGGGGGCTGAGTCACCTGGGTGATTTCATGTTTCATCAAAAAACTCTGCCCTGGATGTGATACATGAGCAGGCATGTTGTCATGATGAAGCTGCCAATCACCAGTTGCCCATAGCTGTGGCCTTCTGAAATAGTTCCCACAGAGGAATGTTCAAGCTTACCACAAAATTTGATGCCAATTCGTTGCTCTACTCAGCCATTTTGAATGCGACGACCACACAGTACACACGCTCACTCCACAGTATCTACCACCCCCACTGACTAGTGCAGTAAAGTCGTCATTGTTCACACATGTGCACTCCAGTCCACTCTCCTTGGCTGTCAAGTTACATCAATGTTGTGCAAACCATTCTCATTATATTAACAATGGTTGGACTTTTTACAGACAGACCTCACGTAGTCCGCACAGCATAGACTCTCCTGTGAAATTTGCTCCAAACTATAATATGGCTAAATTAGCAACTTCTTCCTCTGAAACATGGAGAATGGTAGGTGTTACATTTTTCAAAAAAAAACATATTGCAATTAATATAGGTTAGGTCTAAAAAGCCCTTCACATCCAGGTAATTTTCTGGATATGGCCAGTTGGACCTCCTAATTTAGACTACAGGAACTGCTGACTATTTTACATGTATTCACTGAGAGCAAATATTAATATCTATTACCATTTAAAATAACCAAATCATTAGACCCAGATATTCCACTGTTTAGAATCTGCTTTACAGATATACTCACAAAATTTTGCCAGGATCACACACAAGTTTTTGGCAGCACCACTTTAATAGGAAATAAAACTGGAAATAAAAGTTACGATCAGCATATAGATGACGTGGAAATATCTCCAAAATAACATGTCATGTGAAAAACTAAGGCACAGAACAATGGGACAGTATCATTCCTTTTGTGTAGTTTTTTTAAAGGGGGAATGTGCATGGAAATTTTTTAAAAAGCTATGAAGCCCAGATCTTACCATGTAGTATTTTATACGTTTATTATATGTCCTAGCCTATCTCAGGGTTGAGGAATGTCTCCTGAAACAAGACGTAACAGGCACAAGGACTCGTGCTCATGGAAAGGCACCGTAAAGGAGGTGGAAAGGCAGCCACTGTGGGAGAAGATAGCCACAGCGCACATACCAGTGAGAACCTGCACCCAAGACACGTGAAACCCTACAGATCCGCAACAGCAAATTCAAAGGAACGATGAACCAAAGATTTGATCAGAAACTTCACAAAGGAAGAAATCTAAATAAATGGTCAGTCAAACATATTAAAAGGTGTCTAGCCTCACTAGCAATCAGGGAAACACCCAACTACAGTCTCAGTGAGGTACTGCTTCTAATCTACAAACTGGCAGAAATGTTAAAAGTCTGATGATTCCAGGTGTGAGCGAGCATGTGAGGCAACAGGACATTCAGAACACACATAGTGTTGGTGAGAGAATTAACTGGTATAGCTCTTTGGAAAGAAGATACACATGGCTTTTGACTCAGCAGTTCTAGTCCTACGCACATGCCCTTGAGAAAATGTAGACACATCTGCACCAGGAGACAGGCACAAGGACAGTCTTAGCATTTTTTAACAGCTCAAAACTAGAAACAACTCAAATGTGCTTCAGTAGTAAAATGAATAAACTAAAATAAACTGTGGTCTATATTCATCCAATGAAATATATCATACTGCAGAGAAAAAGAAAACAAACACATTTTACAACGATGAATGAAAAAAGCAAGATACACAAGTATTCGTGCAGCATGATCCATGCGCATAAAATGCAAAAACAGAGGAAGCCAAGATCTGTTTCAGGGATGTGCATATAAATGATGCACACGTAGCATAATGCTTTCCAGTTCCATCCATGCTGTTGCAAAGGGTAGGAGCTCCTTTTTTCTTTCTGCCTCATAGAATTCCATTGTGTACATGTACCATAGTTTTTTGATCCATTCATTTACTGATGGGCCAGGCAGTAAAGGACAAATACCATATGATCTCACCTTTAACAGGAACCTAAGCAACTAAACAAACAAGCAAGCAAAATATAGCCAAAGACATTGAAATAGAAAAGGGGATGACAGTATCCAGAGGGGAGAGGGGAGGGAATTTCAGGGAAAAAGGGAGGGGATTAAAGGAACAAGTATAAAGGACACATGGACAAAAACTAAGGGGAGTGGAAAGGGGAGGGAGGTGGGGAGCACTGGGAGGTGGTCTGGGATGGGAGTAAAAGACAGAAAACTGTACTGAAAAATAATTAAAATTAAAAAAAAATTAAAAATAAATAAATAAATAAATGATGCACACGAAGGGTAAAACCAAAAAAGAGGAAAGAAGTGACTACCATAGGAGTCCAGGGAGTGGCCGCCTGAGGGGAAGGAGGAGGGGACGGTGGTCAGAAAGGGAGCCGCCAGAGTCCATCTGAGGTTGTACTTTATGCGGCTTTTTCTGTACGTCTGGCGGTTTTTACCATAAAAAATATTTCTTTGTTTATGGATACACACCTATGAGTCCAGACTGTAGTCTTAAAATACTATTTCCCACTAAAAAAAAAGTCCTTGGAAAAATAGCTGATTCTAGACCTGGGGCAAGAAATGCCCTCTTGAACATCTTGTCACAGCAGACATTTACCCTGGCGTCCAACGCGCTCAGGGAGCAACTTGGAAAGGCTCACGCTCACCAAACAGGACACGAAACTGAGCATCAATAACTTCAATCAAACAGTAAATATGTTTAAATCTTTAATTTTTAATTACAAAAAACCGAACCAGTCACTGTTAAAGAATGCTAATAAGCCAACTCAATACTTTCAAAACAGGTAAGTTTAGGGAAAACCAATATTTCAGCTGAGAGATGGGCAGAGGAATGACAGAATTAGAGTATCAACATTTTACAGCCCACGATGAAAGGCTGAATGTACACATCAAACACCACGTGCAAACATCGCAAAAAGGTTCAGCCCGATTTTAAGCGCCTCCTACACAGAACCCAACATCACCTATGAAGTGGCCTAGCTAAGTACTGTAATAATAATAATAACAACAATAATAAAAATTTCAATGTGCTCAGCCTCTAGATCCAACTAGCAAATCAGAGGACACGGGAAGGTGAGAAGCACAGGGATGGCACACCTACATGAGAAATAACCTTTCTCTGAAAAGTAAGTGACAAGGACAAAAAATAAAAGGGATAGAGCGAAGGTACAGATTAAAACTGACTGGAAGGAAAACAACCAATCCCACTCTGTAAGCCTTATTCAGATCTGATTCCGAGTAAAACAAATTATGACATTTAAAGTACTATGAGAAGAAAAAAAAAAAACTTTAATACCCAGGTCACAAATTTACAGTACGGAATCGCTGTCATTTATTCCCCTATTTTAATGGTTTGTGGTTGTTTTAAAGAGTCACTCTCTGAAAGGTGTGCACAGAAACACTTACAGGGGAGAGGGTGCACCCGGGGTTTGTGGGAAGTGCTGTGGGGATGGGACTCCCCAGAGGGAACAAGGCCCGCCCATGAGGTGGGAGCTTCTGAAAGTGAACGATGGGTTTGTGGTGTGCGTTTTGTTTTTCTGTCTCGTGTTGCATGCATTTGGAATTTTTCATTATAAGATGTTCAATAATTAATGAAGAGGCATTTCACCAGCAAATTAGGTATGCTACAAGAAGCTTTTTTGAAAAGGATAGACATGTATTCTGACATAACCACAAAAATATTGGCCACGTTAAATATTAAATTATTAACAGTGTTGCCTTTGAGTGTAGGCACCGGGATAGGTTTTTACTTTAATTCACATCTTTCTTAAACTGTCTGCGAAAACTTTTACCACGAGCACTTTCAACCCCCGGGGAGTGATAAAGAGGGTGAGCTGAGTGGTGGGGTCAATGGGGCACTTTCATCCTTCTTCACACACTTGTCAAGAAAAAGAAAAGATAAAATACTAAAGTTAAAAGCTCGGCTTGGAAAAAAGAAGCTATATATCAATGAATACGTATTAGAACTGAAATTCCTCACCATCCAGACTTGGGATCGGCACCCTTTTCCTGTAAAAGGCCAGCCAGCAAATACTTCCGGCAACTACCCGTTGCCAGCAGAGCACAAAGGCAGCCACAGACGGTGCGTAAACCAGCGCGTATGGCTGTCTTCCCATAAACCTCACTTATGGACACCGAAATGTGAATTTTGTATAATTTTTGCATGTCGTGAAACAGCATTATTCTTTAGATTTTTGTTGCTGTTGTTAACTACTTAAAAATGTGACATCCCATCCTTAGATCACAGGCCATGCAAAAACACAGGCAGCAGGCTGGGCTTGGCCCGAGGGCCACGGTCTGCTGACCCCTGCTCTGGACGTTTCTTATGCCGCCCTGGCTCTGTAGTCTGGAGATACC